>JAAIFI010000018.1:0-176785 GCA_011032875.1 Phlebia tremellosa | reverse complement strand
ATACGATGCACGAAGACACCCACCCCGCCGCGCGACTTAAATGATGCGCCGCACGCAGAAATCGTGAGACCCCACAGACTCGGCGACAGCTCTGGCAACGCACTCGACAATTCTGGAATAGTGCCCTGCCCTGTGAAGTACTGTCGAAGGGCGTGGTCGGCGCGGCAATATTCCCTCGATGCTTCTTTTCACTGGTGCGATGTTCGAAGTGGCGCGACAATCGCCTCGAGCTTATACGTATACTGGTTTACCGCGGAGTGACGGACACTCGGGGGACAGGTTTCTGCATTTGGATGTGGAAAATAAAGCACAAGAACTCGTATTGGCTACTGGCGAAGGCTGTAAACTCACTTCCATCCGACACGGGAACTTACATCCACTTTACGAGAAACTCACATGGCTTTGTTTGAAGATCTTCAACACTCCCGTATGTAATGTAGGGATAATAGAAGTTATGTGATCATATACTGAGCATAATTTAGTTGATCTGGCCCATTCCTTCACAGCACTCTCTATGTGATCAGTTTGAAACTCGCATTACAGCCATTTCGTCTGCTATGTTCGTGCTTCGCGTTGGCAGAGATAAATGATTCTAGTTTTACCGCGGCTCTCAATGTGATATCAAGCTTCACATTGATATTCCTAGGTCGGAGAAGGAAGGCTGACCCGCTCAGGCTCTTGGTGGGTAGCATGAGGCAGATTAAGTATTTCATGATGCTGGTACAGAGATAAATTTTCTAGTTTTGAAAGCTCGTAGAGCCAACATGTCCATATGGCCCGTGAGATGTGCATGAGACAATACGTCCTCGAATTCTTGGTACATAACCAGGGCCAAAGTATCTTGGGCCAGAACACCGCTCGGAATTTGCCAGGTGCCCGTGCTAAATTTGGGAAAGATGTAGCCTCCGAACCTAACATCCGCAAACAAACTGGTGACCTGCCACACGTGAAGCTGGATCTCGCTACCTCAGTCAGTATTCCGCAACCAGTCTCGGGACGACATTGACTCTGCAAGCCAGCGACCCAATTTGAGTACGTGAGCACCGAGTTTCAACGGTATTCACAGTGTCAACGTTCGGAATTACCACAGCAATCTGAGAAAGCCGGAGACAGATCGTTCGACATGAGCGACCAAATCGAAACCCCATTCATCCTTCCCTCGGAGATGTTGTCTATGATCTTCTCTCTCCTCCCATCGGAAGCTAAGCGAGCATGCTCGTTGGTCTCACGGTCATGGAGTCTCGAGGCGCAGCAGGAACTCTTCAGTGGGGTTTGCGCAGTGTTGCCGCACAAAGGCGAGTCGCATGACCATGGACTACGTGATGCTTATTCCATGCGTCTGCGTTGATATAGACAACGACGTAGATTCTGTATCACTGAGGTTCCTCGCATTCATCGCAGACCACCGTCATCTCGCCTTGCGTATCCGGAAGTTGAGACTATCGGGGCCCCTTAACTGGGGCCGTCTGGTCCACATATCATGTGCATGTACACTGACTGTATTCCAGGACATCCTTGCACTGCTTCCTAACATTGAACACCTACGTCTCGAAGGTGTCGTGTTACGTATCGACACCAAAGTCGTTGACAGAAAATTCTTCGATCTCAAACGCTTACACATCTACATCCCCTACTTTGTGGATGAGGACCCGAGCGTGGATTTAAGAGACATTCTGACGCTTCTCAGCCCTTTCCGTCGCCTAGGAAAGTTGCACCTGGATTGCCAGTCCGGGGTTCATCTTCAAGATGAGCTGTTCCATGAGCAGTCACTCGTACAGCGTCTGCCACAGCTCAAGATCGATGATATAATCGTAGAGAATTTCCGCGACTCACTTTTTTTGCTATATGCCCTCAACCGAGGCCAGACCCTCTCCCAACTCTCGTCACTCACTGTGTTCTCCTTCTCTAATCTCTGGACAAACCCTCTGCATATGGGAGTGATGAAGGGTTTTATACGAGAAGTCGGACCTCATCTGAAGAGTCTCCGTTGTACCATACGGGATGTTTTTCGGGTTGCAACCGGTATGTATTCGAATTCATCGTGATTTTTTGTGAGTACTCAACCTGTGTAAATGAAATTGCCACAGAATTCTTGGAAATAATAGCGGAACCAACTTGGGACCAGCTTGAGGAACTCATATTCGATGTCGAGACGGAGATAGATATCCTGCGGATGTCTTGCCTCCCCAAGCTGCTCCCGTGCTTCACCTGCCCCCAGCTGAAATATCTTACCTTCGTAATTATCACGCTCGGAGACGTCACCAGACTTTGGCAGAACTTGGACCTTACAAGGCTGGAAGATATCCTGGTATCTTACCGGCGTTCTGCAAAAGTGAGATTCGTGGATCATACACAGTCGGGCTATAACAGACTTTCGGACTCGATGGAGACGCTGTTACCTCGACTTGCCGAACAGAATAGGCTAGATTTTCCAATAACTTCAATATCAGAGTGGGAATATGGTAAGCTGAGAAGCTCATGTGACGTATGAAAGCTCAGATACTGATTTACTTCTCGAAGAACTTCCGTATAGCTCCGGATCTCACTGAACGCCTCAGTAGATTCTCAAACCATGGGCATTGCGTCTTGCTTTTTGCAATATTATAGCAGACATCTGTGTAAATTGAAGCCTAGACTTCTACACCCGATGCCATGTTCGTAGGATACTTTCGGGTATAGCCTGACAGAGTCACATATCTGCTAGGTCGTGTTTCTATGCTACTACACTGTGGTGCTGTGTATCATATATATGGAATGGATGTGCATCTCTATTCGAATTAGGCTCAGAGGAACATCGTTGTCGATGTGCGCTCACTTTTGGTATCACCTGTATCTAGTATCTAGCTAAAATTCACCCAGAGGTCGGTCAATAATATCGAGGATCTACGACCTGGCGGGTCGAGTAGTGCCAAGGGTACACCTGGCATAGACAGTGGACAGCTGCGTACCTGTGTATCTCACACCTCAAAGCGAACACGGTAGACGTCGTGTATGGAATCACTGCGATCAAGGTAGACTTAGGCTTGCTAGCGTGTCGGGTCCGAGACAATTCAAGCAGTTCCACTTCCATTCGGAGGGATCATTATTCCCAACATTTGCGCACACCACTCGCTCAACTTGGAGATAGTCGTACCCGCACCATGGAGTTGGGCCGCAGCATGGCACGTTCTATACGAAATACCCTAACCGGTATGTTTTGGCGATAGAGTACCATCATCATGTCTTGTCTTGTCTATAGAGTGTAACAACATACTATCACTGTTATGAACTTGGTCGGTGGATTGGATCATGCTGCTAGTGTGAATGAAGCGTCATTAGTCCTTAAGTATTACCGCGCTCTACAATATCAATATCGTCAAATAGATCCAAATGTCCACCACATCCGCCCGTCTACCCGTCTATCTCACTCATTCATGCACCCAGCATCTCGCGCTTCAACGCGATCTCGTCCCGCAGCATTGATATCCGCGTGTCCAGCCTCGACGACAAGTCCACGCTCTGCGGCGCCAACGCCAACGACTGGTCCAGCCGCTCGCTCGCGACCTTGAGCGTATTCAGCCACGCCGTGCGCTGCGTCGCGTCGACGACAACATCGCTGCCCACGGTCGCCTCCGTCTCCTTCAAATCAAGCACCGCGAGCTCGAAGCACGCGACGCCGCCGACCCAGGTGCTGATCTTCAGGTGCTGGTGGCGCGCGTGCGCGTCGACGAGGAACTCGCGCGCGGCGCCGAACTCGCCGGCAGTGCGGTGCATGATGCCGAGGAGCAGCGAGCGCACGGCGAGCTCGTCCAGCGGCTCGAGGTCTGGCGGGTTGGAGGGCAGTTTGGGCGTGGAGTCGGCGGAGATGAGCGGGCTGCTGATCGCTACGGGTGGGGAGAGCGCTGCTAGCTCTTCGATGTGTGCGCGTGCAATCTCTGGACTGACTCTGGTATGCGTATTCCAGACTGGAGAATATGTCAGCATGACGTGAGAAGAATATCCCAATGCGGTCTACTCACAGATGCCAAGTTCTATACACACGGAGGATCGTCAGCGAGCATTTGTGTAAGACGTGTAACAAAGCGCACCTTCAGCAGGACTGATCTTGATACAATTCGCAAAGTCATCCTCGGAACCTGTCCGCTTCTTCTGCTTGTCCCTGTAGAAGGCCACTTTACAAACCAATCAACCTCCGATCGCCGATAACAGAAGAAGAAAGGCTTACTTTTCTTCTTGATGAACACCTCCGTAGGCAAGTCCTTTCCACCAATCTTCTTCTTGTCAATGAGTGCGGGTATAGCGTCAAGAAGCTTTTGAGCGTCTGTATAATTCTGCACGGATACATGGCATCCTGCAGCGATGAAGTAGTATGTGGCGTGACTCCTATGCAACAAAAACGGTGTAGATATGATGAGAAGACGTCGCTTGCGTTAGATGCTGTACATACCAGCTATTGATTTCAGTGATCTTGATGAAAGCCTCTGCCGCCTCTTCGTATCTACGCTGTGACAGCAGTGTCCACGCCAATTCGAAGATGAGCTGTGTTACACATTTGTCAATAATAACGCACAACACAGAGTAATTGCGGAAATGTACGTACCAAGCCATCTGCTTGTGCGAAGACCTGCGGACGATCAGGCTTGAGGCCATCCTGGAGCACTTTGATCGCACCGGCGGTGTCATACGACATCCGCAGCAATTTTGCCCTGTTAAGAATCCATAGGGAGCCTGTGGGGTACCGAGACTCTACACTGAAGGAAATGTCAGGATGACATAAGGGCCGAATAATGACTGCCAGATACGTACTGGTCTATCATGGCGCGGTATTGCCTCAGAATATGCTGCTCATCGGCTTGGTATCCGGAAAGAAGCAGGACGACGCCGTAATATGTCATGAGGACCAGCCTGTCATGAAGGAGAGATATTGATGTCAGAAGGAATGTGAAGGGGCACTCGTACATACCCCGCGAACACAGCATGAACGTCCGTCTGGTTAGCGGAGACTGCAAGGGCTCTGAGCGCGAGTTTCCTGTCGTGCTTAAAACCTAAAAAGCCTACAACACCTCTGTGAACCATTTGTTAGCATTTATTATTGGCATGCGAGAGACGAACATACCGGACAGCGGCCGGAAGAAGAGAAAATACAAGGTTGAACAGCCTGTGGGAAGAAAACACCTCTGTTAGTTCGCCTCCTACATTGATCAAATTTTCAAGCTTCGGCTTACCCATAACCTTGTATACATGTTAGCTCCTATCAAAATAGTTCTTGGAAAAACGCTCACCAAAGGCTGTGCCGGACATAATGAGCTCCTCTATAGGTCCCTCCGGTGTTGAACTGACTGGATTCGCGTGACGAGCTACAGGTGCCGCGCTGAAGCGCGAAAAGAAACCCGATCTTTGCTTTGCGGTATGAGTAGAAGATGTGTCAGAGCGGATGCTAGGTGACGGTGACGGCGCTTTTGACGCGGCGGGTGTCGCATAGTTGTCTAACCCGCTTGGATATACAGTTTTGTACAACCTGCAATGTACACGGTAAATTAGGCTCGTAACATAGGGTGCACACGACTCTATTGACATACTTGGTGAACTTTGAATGCGCGCTAAAAGAATGTCAGCCACGTTCGTTAACATAGCCTTCGAATGACTGACCTGTTCAACTCATAGAAACATTGCAGGTAGCCCATATAGGACTCGCTGCATAAATTGAATTAACTAAAATTCGATATTTGGCAAAGGCCTTGGCATACCTTAATGCGAGTGTTAACGCATGCAAGATCACCGCATCAGAGTGTAACAACTCCCACTCCGTGCCGGCAGGGAACCGCGTGGAGGACTTTATAGACTTCGCGGCTTTTAATTGCTTCTTGGCACCAGTATCGGCATCGTAGAGAAGGTTGGTAGCCATCGTCATCATCCCTGCCTATCAAACATTGAACCATCATTACAATGCGTCGTGCACTGCGGAGACTCACCTCCATGCCCATAGCCGCCTCCATGAACGCACACACGCCAGCTCCGAGCGAATGAAACGGCGACTGCTCTGACGAAAATTCCTTCCGTGCGCCCTCCAGGTCGTTCGCAAAAAGAGCGTTGAACCCCGACGTTGCAGACTGCAGGTTGCGGGTAGTCTCTTCCGACATCGGTTCGGACATGTTGAGGGCGGCGAGAAGGGTGGTAATTTGCCTGTACTTCTAGCGTGCAGGACGTGTTATATGCGCGACGGCAGCAGTCCGCGCAGTCGTAAGCGGTGAACGATGGTAAGACGATGAAGGTAAGCGTGCAAACTCGCCGGAGCCGCTTGCCACCTCTCTGCCACGGCAACTTTGGCGGCAACCACCAGTTCGATCGGGGCTGTCCCTCCGAATCAGCGATCAAAAACGTCCCAAAAGAGAAGCGCGCCCGCCCGTCACAGCGAGGGTGCACATGTCTAAGTGAGAAAGCAAGAAAAAAATATCTTTGTACACTGAGACACTCATGATGAACTGTAGAGAGTGCGATACTGGTCTTCGCGAAGTCCTCGAGTTTTAGGAATTCTTTGAGCTGATGCATCGTCCCTGTAATTGCGTGACGGTCACTTTCCCACATTCATAAAGCCATAATTAGTCGCGCAGAGTAACGTTCTTTCCACCGCGCCTCGAGGCAACTCAACGTCCGCCGCTCACACATCCTAGGCAACAGATCACTTTCATTTCATTTTACTGCCTCCTATCACCACCGAGAACATGGCAATAACCACCCTGAACTTGTCCACCTTGAAACGTGCAAAGAATTCTGTCATTGGTAACCCGACTGCCAAGCGCGCCCTCGCGAGAGATGATGCGTTCATACAGATGTGAGTGCGACAGATTGTGCCGTGTACTTGTCTCAAATGACTATATACACAGGCTAGTGCATTGCATCAACGAGCCAGGTCCGTATCTTGACCCTGCTCAAAGCTCACAAGACGATATCCGCATCGAAGCCGCGCACGTCATTGCTTCGCTTTCCTACGGTACAGACCACTCATGTATCACCCGTCTGTATTTCAAACGCTTGTTCTAGGATCATCTGAAGCTTTGAAAGGCTTGCTGGCTGCAAACGCTGTCCAAGCTTTCCTCTTCGCTATCGCAAACTTCCAGCCAAGCGACACGCCAGCTCTACGAGCCGCCTTTGCCCGTGCGCTCAGAGCGCTAGCCGTCGCAGTCGCAGATGCGGTCGGCCCACCCATGGGTGGTCTGCAAACCCACCCCTCGGAGGCGCGAGACGAGGCAACCGTCGCGCTAAATAATCTCTTCGAAGTACTGTGTGCTCCGTTGTCTTCACGTCATCTGAGCGGCAAGTGACCAAGACTACCTGTAGATCGAAGCTCTCGACATATACCTGCCGTTACTCGTGGACCATTCTCTGCAAATATGCACCTCCATATCGCAACAGCTCGCCTCGACACTACGGCTACCGCCGTATCGAGCTGCGGTGTCCGAGTGGGTCCCGCCCAACGAGAGGCATAAAGAAGTCAAGGGAAAGCGAGGATGGGAGAAGGCCGATGCGGGAAATTCTCCAAGTCGGCAAGGTGGATGGGTCGCAAGGCAGCTTGTGACTTTGTTACAGCGAAAGGACATGAAGGTGGGGTATTTTTGAGGTGTCATTGGCGTGCATGGCTAAATGACATTTCTTAGCTTCAAGAAGCAGTCTTATCTGCCCTTGGTGCACTTGCGCAAGATAACCCGCCTGTTGCGTCCAAGCTTGCTAAGGCACCTCTCGACCAGCCTAGTTTGTACCCCGTTACGCGCTCAAATAGCCCTGGAGACACTGACCATTAATTAATAGCTGTCCTGTCTCAAGTACTGACTGCATCAAAATCACGCAACGAAGATCTACAATTAGCTGCATGTTTCTGGTAAATAAACTCCCCCATTGATGTGAAAAGCGGACACTGACGTTCTATTCAGTGCTACGAGTATAATTCGAGCGGGTTTCTCGCCACATAGCTTGCACCCAGATCATGTGCCGGCTATGACGGTCACTCACGTACTCTCCAGTCTCATCGCTTCAGAGACCGAAAAGGCACAAACTCGAATGAGGGCATGCTTCATTCTATGTGAGTGTTTGATTTCCTATGGTGTGTTTATTCAGCCGTCTCACTGGTCTTTTTTTGACAGGTCATCTGGTGACTGACGATAAACAACTTTGCAAGCTCGTATACGAGCGTGGTGCTCTGACCAAATTGTCCGCTCTATTGAAGTCCATCACCCCAAGCGATCCTCCTCCGGAATGGGACGCAGATGAACCAGAAAGCCTCTCTGCCCTCCGCGAAGTACGTTGGTTCTCTAGCTTGACCTCAGATTCATCTAATCAAATTTGTTCAGGCCGTTCTCACCGCGATAGCCTCCATCTCGATGTTCGACGACGACATCCGGAGCGACGTGACCGACCGGCTGCTCCTCATCCCCTACATCCACATCTCCCTCGCACACCACCACGTCGGCGTGCGCTTCGCCGCCTGCCAATGCGTCCGCGCGCTCAGTCGCGCCATCTCCGTCTTGCGTACAAACATCGTCGACAGCGGACTGGGGCTTGCGGTGTACCAGATATTCCGCAAAACGGACGAAGACCCGCGGATCTTGCATGCGGCGTCTACTGTGATATGTAACCTCGTCATGGATGCTTCTCCGTTGCAGCCGGTGAGCCTTAGGCATCCTGCAGTAGCCGTGCTGTTGTATTGACTCTTGAACCTTGAAGACCCTGATAGCGCAAGGTGTCATAGAACGCCTGGTGCAGACATTGCGGTCTGGTGATCCGGGCCTTGTGTTGAATTCGCTTTGGGCATTCAAGAATCTTGTGTACAAGAGCTCGATAGATCAGAAGCGACAGGTGATGCAAGCTATAGGCTGGGCAGAGCTTACAAGGTCTGCATCTACATCCAATCTCAACTTACTTCAAGTATGACTGACGTTGAGTAGTTTCTTCACGCACGAGGACACCCGGTTGCAGGAGCAGGCGTTCTACATGTTGCGCAATATCGCTGACAGACCGGAGAGCATCGATATGGTCTTCCAGGAGATCGGCAGTGAGCAGCTGCTGAACTCCCTGAGCCAAGCCCTCGAAAGCGACAACGACGATGTCCGCTCTCAGGTGCGTCCCATCTTGGTTTCCATTAGAACACATGTATACATACTTAATATCAATTCTTCTCAGGCCGTATACCTGCTAGGAAACCTCGCGAACAGTAAAGACCACCAGTCGGACATCCTGGCACATCCCCGGATCCTAGCCTCGCTCCGCGAATGCCTCGTCGACGTCAAGGTGGAGGTGCGCCGCCCCGCCGCCGCGTGTGTCTACGAACTCGTCCACACGGACGCGAGCTGCTTCCGCTACCTGCATGAGGCCGGCATCGACTCGACGCTCAAGCACATTTGCGAGTACGGCAGCTCGTTACTCGCGTCGAGCCCGGTTACAAGGTTTGGCATGGGCTTCCATATGCATATGGGTGTGGAGGACGATAGGGAGGTGAAGGAGAAGGCTAGGGAGGCGCTGCATTTGTTGGAGGAGGGTGGGGAGATGGGGCGTATCTAGTTCTTGGGTTATCGGCGGCATACCCGTGGTATATCTCTCTCGGTATTGTGTTGCGTGTTGCGTGGAAACATATCGTATACCTCACTTTGCATTAATCTCATGCTTGTACTCATTTGGTGAACAAAATGTGGCCAAACTATCACGATCGACCCGGACGGCGCGTTAACGGCACGCGAGCCCGGAGTACTTGAACTCGACCTTCCACTAGCTCGTTCACCACAACGTTTGCCTCGTTTCTTCTTGCAGGTCAACTATATACCGGCCTCAATTTTTCCAGGGTATCATTTAAGTGTGACATCGCTCCGTCAATAAGCAGTTTAGCAGGGACGCAATGTTGGGTATTCCTATTCACGTTCTCCGTCCGCACTTATATCAGAACTCTTTGCAGTCATAGGTCTCACCGGAGGCATCGCGACTGGAAAGTCTACCGTCTCAGCCCAACTCAAGAGCTTCGGCATACCCATAATCGATGCGGACGTCATCGCACGCCAGGTCGTCGAGCCCGGCACCCCCGCACTAGCCAAGATCGTCAAGACCTTCGGCGAGGACATCCTCCTGCCAGACGGGTACCTCAACCGCCAGAAATTGGGCTCTATCGTCTTCAATGACGAGGCGAAGCGGAAGCAGCTGAATGGCATCGTACACCCCGCCGTGTGGAGGGCGATGTTCTGGGCGGTGCTCTCGAATTGGATCAGGGGAGAGAAAGTCTGTATACTTGACACCCCTCTCCTCGTTGAAGGCGGCTTGTATAAATGGATGAGTAAGGTCATCGTGGTGTACTGGTGCGTCGTGTTGCGCTATCATACAATCCTTCCATACTGACTTGCTATCTTCAGCTCGCCTGAGCTCCAGCTACAACGACTCATGAAGCGGGACGGCTCGCGTACAGAAGACGCCTCTGCTCGTTTAAAATCGCAAATGCCCATCGCGGAAAAGCTGCAATACGCAGATATCGTGGTGGACAACTCTGGCACGATACAAGACCTGCAGGTACAAGTCGACTCCCTCGTACGGAGATTACACAAGGAAGCCGGATGGAGCTGGCGACTTAGCTGGTTGATTCCACCTATCGGCTTGCTCTCAGCAGGGTGGACGCTTTTCTGGAACTCTGTTCGGAGAAACAGGCGAGCATCAAGAAAGGGAAGGAGATGAGCAAACGAGTTTGACCTTTTGGAGGTTGTATTATGTGTTCCTTATACCAATTTCTGGATTTCTGGTTCTGGTAGCGTGTTGATAGAGCAATTTAGCACGCTATTCGCTTGTGTATGCTTCAGCACAGAACGCAGTTGCATTGCCTAAACAGTTGCGTGCCACCAAGAGTGTGCACCAGTCGATATACATTATCACAAGAACCTATCGCCACTAAAGCTGAGCCCCTGCAATCACTGACGTGCGTTCGAAGCAGATGCGGTACCACGGCGACCCCTGCCGCCGCCACGTCGTCCATAACCTCCCCAGCCCCCGACGTATGCGCCGGGGCCCATAAGACCGATGCCTCCTGGTTCGCCGAAGGTCGCCACGTTCCGCTCTCGTTCTTCTTCTCTCCTGTTCCGTCCTCCACCCCCGCGGCGTCCGCCTCCCCGGCCGCGGTTCTCGTTCGACGGCCCATTGCTTCCCGACGAAAGTGAATCAAAGAAGGATGATTTGGGGTTATATGCGGTCGGTGTCTCTTTATCCTTGGCTGCTTTCTTATCCTCTTCCTCAGCGGCCTCCTCGCCCTCGCCGTTTGGTGTTGTCTCTTCAGTCTTGGGTGTCTTGGGGGTGAGTGCCGATTTGTCGAAGCGAGCATTGGCGCTTTGGAAGTCGAAGTCGGTGGTAGGTACCCGCAGATCACCCGCCTTCCCGTCATGGTGCCTTCCACGGCGTCCACCATGACCACCACGAGCAGCTGTCACCGCCGGATCCGACGCTCCCCCTCCATTCACACGCAGATCTCCCAAAGCGCGCTCAACACTTTCCAACGATGCGGTCGCGGAGCTCACAGGGTTGCTTCGAGAAGCCTTGGCTGTGACAGAGGATGCTGTGGACGACGTGGGAGCGCCGTTCTGCGTTGCGGGACCGGCGGACGATTGAACGGGTGACGCTTGCGCTGATGAACCTTGAGCATAAGCTTGCGGGCGCTGGGGGGACGGGCCATTCTGACCTTGCTGTAATGGAATCCCTCCAGGAGGCTGTGGGTATGCAGCGCCAGCATTAAACGGATATGCTCCCTGTGGTGCTATAGGTGCTGATGCCTATGCGCGTGTAATCAGTAAACGAGAGCTATTGAAGGTCGGGGAGCGAGATCGAAGCAATTGCGAGATCCTTGGGGTGTCACACTCTCGTGTAGACCGGGTTTGCTCAACCGGAGTCGTCAACGTCTTCCACATGAACCGACTTGTGCGCAATTGAATGTCAAGAGAGGGCACTCACCCCCAGAACCGCAGGATCATCGTGGACACTCCGCCGTGGTTGGGGCTCATCCACCGCCAAGTCCTTCACCTCCGAAGCTCGAAAGATAATGTAGGCGTAGGGTTCTTGCACTGGGGGTATGAACTGGTCTGGCGGTCTGAGATGAATAAGTTATGTGTTAGCATAAGCGCAGGTCCACAAAGCAGCAAGAGTATCAGTAGGAAGGCAACGGAGTGCTCCACATGATGTTTTTGCGCTCTCGGTGAGTGAGCAGAGCTCATTACATCCGTAATTGGCTTCGTCATGAGAGAAACTTATAAGACGCTGTTACTTACCTCCGTGACTCCGTTCCCATAGAATAAACTGTGATTATGTATGTGTTAACTTTGGTCATGATTGTTCAGGCTTAATGCGCACCATTCGAAAGCTGGATGGTCGACGCTGCGGGGTCGATGCCTGCCAAAATCCCTCTGTATCGCACATCTGAGTGAGAAATGAGCGATATTGGTTTCCTATGCAGGTTTGTGAGATCAAAAGGGCTGCATGTGAATACAATGAATACGTACCCAATGAAACTAAGGGCCATTTTGTGTGCTGTCGATGAAGTGGTCGATGAGTTTGCGCGCAAGGTTCAAGTTGGCTCGTGTCTCCAGGTGGACGTCTCCCAACGCTTTGTTTCCCACGGGTCACCGACTTGGTCTCCGCTTCGGGTACTCCGCGGGATATTGAACTTGACCTCGAGCAACGACCGCCACACCTTTCCTCACTTCTGCACCTGCTCTCGACATACTCAACAGAGCATTGTAAATGTGGGATGTTTCGGCTTGTGCGATTGAGGGTCCTCCATCCAAAATGCCTCGAACCGAGGAGAAGATACACGGCATCCGCGAAGTTTGACCCGCTTGTCCAAGGATATGTGCAACGTCTAGCAGAACATCAACCGTGCTTCACTGCAGCAGCGAAAAACATACGCATTATGCATGAACCACAAGAATATTATCAATCTTTGTTGGTCGGTGTTGTTCCGTGATTTGGGTGTATATCTGACAGCGGCCGATATACAGGATATGATCAGCCGTGCAGAGCGGCGAATATTTCTGTCTTCATTGTATATTGGGTCTAAGGAAGGGGAGTTGGTGAGTTTGACGTTCACAATATGTTGTAATATTTACACTCAGGGTGAAACAGGTAGATGCGCTGTACAAGTCACTACAAGACACGCCTACCGTACAGGTCCGACTGCACCTGGATCTCAACCGCTCGACGCGACCTGGTCCTGATTCGACAGCCCGAATCCTCTTACCTCTGCTGCAAGACTTTCCGGACAGAATACACGTATCCTTGTTCCGCAGTCCGAAACTGAAGGGTCTGATGGCTAAGTTGGTCCCACCAAGATTCAATGAAGGGTGGGGAACATGGCATCCCAAGATATACGGTGTAGATGACGAAGTTATGCTCAGCGGGTAAGTTTGTACGACACATAATTTTAACAGTCCGTGCTCACTAATTTTAGAGCCAATTTGAACGACTCGTACTTTACCAATCGGCAAGACCGGTATATTCACATCAAATCTCAACCTCAAATCGCTCAATACTGTTTCGCGTTTCTGCAGTCGTGCGATGGCTTCAACTACCGATTGCTCCCGTCTACTGCCTCCGATGGTGGATATGCGCTTCACTGGCCAGACGCTCAAACCCACCCTCATCATATAGAGCCCAAAGCACGGCGCATCCTATCAAACTTCCAGACGACCTACCGCTTGGCTTCTGCGGCACGGATGCCAATACTTGACCACGTCGGCGAAACCACACAGAATGACACCTTGATCCTGCCTATTCTTCAAGCAGGCCAGTTTGGCATACGGGAAGAAGAGCGTGCTCTGGATCTGCTCTTCCGTGAACTGTCAGCGCAGAATGGCTCCGCATCGGATGGCCCCCTTATGGACTTGACCAGCGGATATTTTGGCATTTATCAGCGCTATTGCGATCTTATCCTGCGCTCACGTATCGGCTGTCGAATTGTTGCAGCAAGCCCCAAGGTTCGTTCCATAGTAGCGTTGAGCTTGCCTGGAATTGAAATCGCTTGCAGGCTAATGGATTCTATGGCTCACGAGGAATTTCTGGTCGCATACCTGAGGGTTATACCTTGTTGGAACAGCGTTTTATGCGTGCTGTGCGAGATGCTAAGCGGGAGCCCAGCGCACACCAAATTGGAATCCAGCTGCAAGAGTGGGAACGAGAGGGATGGACTTATCACGCCAAGGGTATGTCATTTTGACTTTGTTTCTTGTGCTCGTCCTCACCAGCATGATTAGGTATCTGGTTACGACTTGACCAAGATTCAGATCCATCTCTCACCGTCTTTGGTTCAACTAACCTCAACTCAAGGTCTGCCAACCTCGATACCGAGTTATCATTCGTACTTGCGACATCATCGGTTGGTCTGCGCCGGCGACTACGGGAAGAGGTCGATCATCTCAGACAACATGCCGTTCCTTGGCGTGGCAAGGATAGGCCTGTCAGGCTTGGCACCAAGGCATTAGTCGCTGCCGTCGGTGGTATGTTGTAAATGCCATGATCTGCAGGTTTCACGGATAAGCACTAGTCTGCCGTGCGCAACGCCAAGCATCGTCAAAGCCCTCTTTAAGTTTCGGTACCGACACGGCTACTTTCACACTCACAGCACAGGCCGGTGTTCATAAAATGTTCATAAGATTTTCTCGGTAAATCAAAGCATTTCTTGACATGTACCGCACAACGTCGAGCTCGGGCTGCTGGGTCTATCTACAGACGCGTCGAATGCGTGGCTCTCGATTGTTACACCGTACAGTTGGGACGTGCTGCGTTCTCTTTCCAAAGATACGGCACTCTATGGGGTTTCCGCCGTCATCAACCATAGTTCCACCGTTGAATCTACGCAGCGCCCGCAGGTTTTTGTTCATCTGACTGGAGCGGCTGCTTCCTCGCCTCTACCTCCGCTGCAGCCGCCTTCTTTGGGGTGCTGATGCCGCTGTCTATGTATTCAAACTTGCGCGAATCAAGTGTGAACGTCACAGGGCCCTAAAGGTACCGACGGGTACGATCAGACTGATTGACAACTAAGGTTGGCTGCGGAAGGAACAAGCAGCGTTCAAGGTTAACTTGTCACACACCTCGTTCGTCAAAGTCACATTCATCATCGCGCCAAAACGTCCATCTATGGAGCGCAATGAGTATGAGACCAAAGGACAGACAGGAAGGATGACAGGCGGAAAAGCGGAAGGGCTAAAGACTGCGAGACTGGGATCAACATACCTTGAATCTTCTCTGGCTTGTATAGCGTTCGCATGCGATCCAAAAAGGAAGCGTAGAGCTGCCGTGAGGCTTCGGAGGCCTGTGAACGCAAAGCGATGATCGTAAGATGCAGAGCGTTCGGCCAGAGCGAGCGATTCAGCGGCCAATGTAAGTGCGTCGGGCTTACCATAGCACGATGGAAATCAGGCTTATTTCCTTTTGTTGTATTGGCTAAGAGGGTGAACTGCGACACACAGAGGATATCGCCATCGATGTCCTTGACACTGCGCTTCCACATCTGCCCAGAGGCATCCGAGAAGACCCTAAGCTGAAGCCTGCAGCAACACGTGTCGTCGGTTCGTTGTTCGCGGCATATCTGGGCTGTGCAGAGGTATCATGGGACGACGTAAGAACTTACAGCTTGTTTGTTATAGTCGCCACGTCGTCGGCGGTATCATCTATTCTGTCCGCGTTGTTCAGCCATCACACCTTCTTCAATGAAGGCAGATAACAGACCCTTGCCAATACCCACGAGGACCATGAGCCCACGCCCGATCGAGGAGACGAGTTCGCTGCCGACTGTAGATGAAACGACGATGGACACAAGTCAATCTGACAGTAATTCTCGTCTGGCCAGGGCTGCACCACGAACTCACCCGTGACCGACGCAGACGAGACACGTTGGACCACTGCCCGCATCGTAGATTGGGTGCCAAGTTGGTGCAGCCGCTTGGCAACTGTTCTGCTCCCTTAATGGAGATGCTTGATAATGAATATGGTATTTAAACGTCGGGAGAACGTCGCAACAAGCCACCAAGCCGAAGATTAGAAGGAAGGTGTGTGCTTGATATGCTGAATCAATGCTGAATTCAACTTGGTAAGAACGATGGTGGCGTAAATGCGTGCGCGATCAATTATGGGCGCCTATGGGACTGAACGTTAAACGCATCTCTCTTGCACTTTGACATTAACCTTCGTCTAGGCGGCAACCACTTACACTTCGACAAGGTATCTGCACAGCTTTGACAACCTTATTCAAAAGATGGAGGGCAAGGAGTCTGTAGTACTCGAAACCAGCATGGGGGACATCCAGCTGGAGCTGTATTGGGACCATGCTCCTCGCGTAGGCTCTTGGCTGCGATATTGCTGCTGTTACAGGTACTGAATTCCATGTGGTGATGACCAACAGACATGCAAGAACTTTGCAGAACTCGCCAGACGTGGCTACTATAACGGTGTTGTATTCCACCGTATCATCCCCGTATGTCTCTTTGCTCTCACAGTCCGGACGTAGTCTGACCGCATACACCTCCGAAACGGATCTAGGACTTCATGGTGCAGACTGGTGACCCAACTGGCACGGGTCGCGGCGGCACAAGTATCTACGGACAAAAATTGTACGCTCCTTGACTTCTCCAAGTGCCGCAACACTCACGGAACGTACATCACAGCGAAGATGAGATTCACCCTGAGCTGCGATTTACTGGCGCAGGGATCCTTGCCATGGCGAATTCTGGCCCAAATACAAACGGTGTGACAGACGGATCGCAAGTATCTTTTTTTGCGCATGATCTGATTAATTGGATCGTCTGACAGGTTCTCAATTCTTCCTGAGCCTGGCACCCACACCGTATCTTGACGGGAAGCACACCATCTTTGGGCGAGTGAGCTCAGGGATGAGAGTAGTACAGCGACTAGGTGCAGTTGCTACCGATGCACAAGATAGGTGTGTAGCCTTCTTCGCTCGCTCGCTGGTATTTCTCTGACTTTTGAGGCAGGCCACGAGAAGACGTAAAGGTGTACAAAGCGAGAGTGGTCTAACGTTTTTCAGTCGAGGGGGATCCATTTTTCCACCTGGGTCGTGCTGTTGTCGTGAGAGTCCTTCATCTGTTTCCACATGAAGTGATTCTCGATAGCTCATAGCTGCGGGTAATGGAGCTCGTTGGTTGCTGCCTCGTGCACGACCCACTCTATCCTGGCAACTCTTGCGTCATAGATACGGGTGGAAGTCGCTCTTGTGAGTGTACGAGTTGACGTCTGTACATATCCCTATACCATGCCTACTCACCGCTCTTACGGGCGTGCCCTCGACATGCTCTGCTGACTGTGATGTGGGCCTGTCTACAACAGACTCGAGAAGCAAGGCACTCTAACGCCTAAGGCCTAAAGCCCTGCGCCTAAACTCCTTCGCTGACCGCGAACAGCAGATTTTAACATTGTCCCTCCCAAGGTTGCGGTACCGCACAGGCGGGACTTGCCGCTGGGCAGTGCCCCGGTACCGCTAAAGGTGACCTGGCACACCATACCAGTCTCATTCTGGGTTTCCTACAATGCGGACTTTCGTGTGGCAATCTCGGTCGAGGAAGCTTGAGCAGCCAATCCGGGTGAGGGCAGCATGTGGTTGGCACGCGGGAATATCCTCTCACTCAGACAACGTGTCTCTCGTCGCTACTTCGGGGAGGGCTTCGTGATGCAAGGACACCGCTGTCCGATTGGCCTGAGTGTTTTGAGGACTGAGCCCGTCAGATGCAGTGCGAGTTCGGGATCCTCTGAAGCCAGGGGGTTCTGGAAAGTGGGTCTGGTACGCAACTCTTCCAACATTTCTCTCATGCATCTTCTATATGGCTGGTCGTCTGATGTGCAGATTATGTCGGTGGGCACTCCACACCGCGAATAGGCAGTCCGCACTGGCGGCCATCTCTATAATAACGTTACTGAACACTTAATGCCAAGACTCGTGGTTTATTATTACATGTTATCTGTGGAGTATTTGAATCATATTGTATTGACGGAAGACTAAGCTACATGATGCGTCTCGAATACGTCGTAAGATATGCGGAGAAGAAAACCTTCACAGTGTCCGCGACGAGTGCAGTAAAGATTGTGCAGGGGGAAGGTGGATATCAATACACAAACTAGATGATAACAACGTGGAGGGATGCCTGAATAACAGTGTGAAAGAAGAAGATAAACGGACCGCTTTACCGTCGGCGGCCAATCGCATTGCGTACTCTAGGGCGGGTGGGTGTCTCATCGTTGGCAGGCAAAGTACGAGCCCTCGTGCCACTGGATGAAGATCCTGCTGATGCGTCTCCAGGAATGAGTAGAAGTCGCCCACGCGACGGACGAGCCGCTTCCTTTCGCAGGCTTCGTGGCGGGCGCGTGGGGTCCACGAGGCGCGAACGAGAGTTCCAGCTGCTCGCGTCGTCATCTGCAGCCTCTGAATCGTCCAGCTGTGCATCATCAGTATCGGAGGGACCGAGCTCGAAATCCTGGTCCATAGGCTCAAGCTCGGCTTCGTCGGGCTCGTCTTCGTAGTCGCTGTCCTCGTCGTATATCCCACCCGGTGGCTCTCCCACCCAGTCGTCATCACCATTTCCGTGCCCAAAGTCCCAGACATCCAGCATCGTAGAGTCAGTGCGGTTGCTAGCAGCGATGCACCAACGTCCCTCGAAGACCACCTGCCACACGCCGACGATCCCCGTGAGCAAATCGCGCACCTGGGAACCGTCGCGAATGTCCCACATCTTCAACGTGCCATCGGACCCGCTCAAAACCTTGAACTCGTCGTGTTGGAAACACGTGATCGCTCCGTTATGAGCGGCTAGCGTATGAAGGAGTTCGCCAGAGTCGGGATCCCAGACACGCAGGGTAGAATCGGCGGCCGCGGACACGAGGTAAGAAGGGGACAGGCCGAGGAGGCCGACCAAGGACGTGTGTCCTGTCAGAGTGTGCTGGCAGGTTCCTGTGCTGAGGTTCCACACACGGACGGTGCCGTCCATGGAGCCAGAGCACGCAAGATTGCGATGGATATCAAGAACGACGCTATATACTATTTTGAAATTGCGGAGATGAGCTTGAGAACTGTGGTTCAAAGAGGGCGTAACCAACCTTTCTGCGTGTGCCCGACAAGCACCCACTTGCAGGTGCCGGTGATTATGTCCCATATTCGAACGGTGCAGTCGTAGCTACCTGACACAAGGGTTCGTCCCCGTGCAGCGAGTGCGCGTACCGCGTGATCATGGCCTTCGAGGTGTAGTCGATGGTACGGGTTATCTTCTACCTCCTCCTATACACAGTGTAAGGACAACGATCACGGAGGAGAACAAACCACTCACTTCAGATGGATCAACTTCAGTATCATCTGCGCCATAGCACCTATATTCATCTTCGCCGGGTCGCGGTAGAGTCCAGACTCGAAGGGAGTGATCCCTGCTGCCGGTCACGATGAGTGGACGCTTTGGCCATTTCTCTCGAGTGATGACACCTCCCTCGTTCTCCACTTCGATTAACTCTGGCTTGACGATCGCTAGACAACGAACGGTGCTCGTGTGCCCTCCAAAGACGTGGGTACAGCGTCCTGTGGTAAGGTCCCATATACGGACCGTGCGATCCGTTGATCCGCTGACAAGCGTGTTTTTGGTAGCCGCCAGTGCCCAGACACCGCCTTCATGGCCGTCCAAGGAGCGAACGAGGGTACCTGTGACAGGGCTGTATACGTGGATGGAATGGTCGTCGGACGCAGAGATGATACGTCCATGCGAGAAAATCAGACAAGTGACGACAGATCTGCCGTGAGCTGCAAATTGAATGTGATGTGGCTCCTGGTTCTGTACCCAACGAGTACGTGTCAGATGTCGAGACTTGAACAGGACCTTGTAAGGATGAGGGAGGGGGAGAGAACCTGGTATCGGTAGGCCTTCATGTCGCCGCCGCGCAAACATGGCGTCCGCGAAAGCGTTCTCCGAATTGCCTCCAAACCAGATCTTCGTGTTCTTCAGAAGCTCTCGCCACAATACTGGATCGGAATCGATGATTGCGCGCCAAGTCTTGGATACGCGAGATGCGCGCGCAAGGTCTGGAAATGTAAGATAGCTGAGAACAAGGGAGACAAGCTCTGCCGGAAGGAGATCTAGAAAGTCCCTGGCCAGAGTCGGGGTCAACACAGAATGGAGTGTTCGTAATACAGGGAGGGGGGAATGTCGCAAGAATGTGAGGAGCACATGCGATTGCAATTGGGATGGCATGCTTGAGAAATGTGTGAGTAGTGATGGTAGAGTAAGAAGGGTCGTCAAAGATAAATCCGGTTGAAAAGGTGCAGCAGGCTGAGGAGAAGAATGACCACTAGGAGGAGCCGAGGGCCATATGTTTTCAGGTGGAGGAGAGCCGTGAGGGGAGGGTAGAGGGGAAGGGGGCGCAGCAGCGGTCATTGCTGTCGCGATGGGAGGTGGTGCACCTTTCGCCTTCTTCCTTGGTGGTACATGGCCAGAAAAACCTGAAGTAGCCTCTATCCCCTCCATCATGTTCTCGGTGCTATAAGATCGCTTTCTGCCATACCGTTCTATGGCTTCCGACAGACCTACCTCCGTACGCGCATCTGACGCATCGTCGGATTTGATCATCCTCCAACCCTTTCCCCCAACTACCTCTTCTTCTTCCTGCATCTCATCTTCGCCTACGGTCGTATCGCGAAATGTGGCGCGAGCTCCCCCCGGGAAGTTCAGAGGGAACTGGCGCAACGACCTCGGCAAGGTTGCATGCAGCAAAGGGTATAGTTTGGGATCCTTTGGAGATGATGGCGCGGGAAGGGGAGGGAGAGGTATTGGAGCATAACTTGTTGTCGTTGTTGTTGTTGTGACCACTCTGTAATGGAAAACAGATGTTGGTTCATGTTACATTGACACGAGAACAAGATGAAGCGTACGTGGTAGTATTGACCGAAGGTGAAAGATATAGCGAGGGCCTAGGATTATTATTCATGTCCAGACGTGAAAGGTATCAAACAGAGTGAAGATGATATTGAAACTGACTGCTGAGAGCAAGTCGCAAGTGTTTGCCGTCGTCGAGCGTGACAACAGACGCGAATGTCAACGGACAAGTCCGAAGCGGAACCTGAATCATTTTGTTTCCGCTTTGGCCACACAAAGCGCGCATCCCAGTCGATACCCACGATGGAGGACTCACTTGAGTCTTGACGATGGCATTAGCTAGCGGTGCCATAGCTGTGAGCAAGGTGAGTATGAGTAGCCCCCGGAGATATTGTTCTAATGCTCAACATTTTGTTTCTACAGGGACAGCGGTTCACTTTGAAATAATATGGCTATTTTCGCACGCGCTATGATTACGGTGATTGTAGCTGGCAGAGTGCTGTCAGTCCATGCCGACGAAGAGTAAGTCATGCGGAATTCATTGCCTGAATATCACATTCTGAAAATTTGTAGTATCAACGAAGCGTCTCTCAATGAAAACTGACTGAAACGTGTGCTCACCATGCGTTTTCGGCTAGACATCATTGTCAAATTCGGTACGTGTGGTCTCCACGCACAAAGTCCCTTTAAGATAATTTAAAATGCTCTGCAGAATCTTCATGTCTACAAGAAGCTTACAGCTACTCTATGTGTGGGTTCATCTTTCTCGCATAGAACATCGCAGATACGCTGGTGACTGCCTATTTTTCTCCTCACTTGAATTATGTCAATAGCCCCCGCGAGTACTGAGGATACGCCGTCACACAGCTGCCGGGCACATGTTTTCAAAAGGCTACCCTCTTTCAAGGCCAAAAATGTCAGTACAGCGCCTTGACATTTGCAAACAATTCTGACTTGAGCGTGCGATTTTAGATCCTTCGATTCGGCTTCGACTCGCTTTCACATATGCGTTCCCATGAACGCTTCTATGTGCGCGAGTTTGGGACTGTTTTGTTAGATCCGCCGAGAGACCTGCATGGTACGCCCCATCTTTGCTCGCGTCCTGAGGCTTATCTACCACAATCTACCAAAAGTATCTTTCGACGGCCCGCGAAACAGACCTTGATGATTGCATTGGACACGCAGATGGCCGCTCGTGCGCGGTACCATTTCCCTGAGCACGACTTAATTTTACTTCAGGCTGAAATAAGCATCAGATCAGAGCCTTGTATGTTTATGACCCTCTCAGCGTGGAGTATGCGATTCTAACATTATCCTAAATCACCCGCCAGCGGGATGCAGTTGCTTGTCTTGACATAGACACCATTCACCGGTCTGCGCATTTCACATTCTGCGTTCTGGTGGATTATTCCTGCCGTAGACGAGGCTAGCCCTGCGGCAGACGATACATGTGAAGTTGTCTCGTTCTGCATGGCGGTGCTCACAAGATATCGTCCCCTCCATATGGCGAGATCCACACTGGGTGCTGTAAGATTCTCTTGTCGAGCGTTATTAAATGATTGAGCTTACTCCTTCCGACATAGGAGAAGTTCTCATGCTATCTGCACTTCGTCGCTCTCATTGGCCGATTCCTCTGCCTCGTGAGTAGCGAGGTCCTCCAAGTTGGTCCTCTGACGGATTAGTTCAATTGTTCTTCCCACGTCGGACCTCAGTGGGACCTGTTCGGCCCAAGAGCCATGCGTTTGGTCAAGATGGACAGCTCCCAAATCGAGAGAATCTTTGGTTATCGGGATAAACATCTGGGACACGCATTTCGGGACATGAGGGTGGTCACCAGCTTGGCCTACGATCAGGCAGTTTGTTTACATCAGTGACTATGTTCAGGCTGCGCTTGCTCCCTTTCCTTCACAGATATCACTCAATTAACGCATCTTTTCGCACTCGAGATTTGTCAGATGGATACTTCGACGAGCCTCGCCACCTCTACCACGGTGGGACATGAGCACTGTAGCGAGTAATCAGCTAGCGCAGGCTGTAGGAATAACTTTCTGTTTGCGAGGCTGTTGAATGACGGACCTACGGAGGTCCCAAGGCGTCGGTAATTTAAATCACAGCGAACGCGTGCGAGTGTGAACCAATCGCCCATTATGTACAATTGTGCAGACCCGACGTACTAGAATAGCAGGTCTTGCAGTTGGGGGCGTATGAACGTGGTACCTTCTAACAAACAACGCAGCCCTTACTAAGGGTGAAAGCATGGACTCGATGCTGCGCAACGTATGAGTTCCTGTGTCTGGAGGCAGTCTCTCCCTCCATCCATGGCATTGATATTCAGAGCATGAGACGTTCCACTCCAATGGAGATTGGTCGTCATGGTCGAAAGGACCATCGCAGTGGGAAATACGCAGGCCTATGTGCTTAACGGACACGATCGACAGTATAGGTCCAATTATCTCACAGATATTCGGGAAGATGTTTCCAAAAGACGCCTTCGCCCGTGCACTTAAATGCTTGCCGCTCAACGACGCCAACTGCTCCTTGTCGCCTATAGTAAGTCGACCGCCATCATCTAATGAGTGGCGTGGAGCTCCAACATGGCCGGTGGTCTCGGTCATCGACTGCATACAATATTGTTCACCTTGGGCGAGGAAGATCCATCCGCTATTCATTGAGTGCGAATGAATTATGGTCAGTCCAGGAATTCTGCCGAAGATGTGACGGCTGACTTACGGGGTACCGACATGACAGACATACTTCCTTCCGCGGACGACGAGGCCAGCATGCAGGGCATAGGTCTACGACGACCAGAGGAGCACGACGTCGACGCTTGGGTTGCAAATTGGGTAGCTTCAGAGATCGTCGGATCGACGTTATGGTCCGTCCTCTTGAGGCATCCCCCAGGCAGACGGCTTGAAGGGTCTGATGAGATGGGCGGTCGATAAGATGCAGGGAGGATGGTAAGCCTAACCTACCAGCACTCCGCGACCACCGTGCCGCCAGCCGGAGGGTGTTCGTCGCCGATGATGTTCTGTCTTCATAGGGAAACATACATGCTGTATAAGCCTGTCTTCACCTGACCGGGAGTTCCGAGTCCTGCGCATGTCGTATCTAGTCCGGAGCAAGTTGGACAGCCTGCGTTTGCGCATGAATTCGGTGCCGCATGTAGAACAAGGTGCGCATTATGGCCCTCAAACCCTACTCTGCGACTGGAAAGGAAAAGCTGAACTTAATACCAACAGCCTACAAAAAAGCGTGAGTGACGAAGTTACTCACTGAAGTATAGCGCAACTTGTTAGCGCTTTTACAATGCAGCCCGCCTTATCGACCACTTGCATCGCATTCGTCGTGAGTGTTGTGCCGCCAAGGCGATTGACTCCCCATTTTCTGAAGACTTAGGTACGAATCGGACGTCATTCAAGAGTCCGTGAGGAGTACAGCTCAAGAGCACAGCAAGGAACGAACTAGCTGCGTCTATGTTGGCGTCGCCCTGATACAGTTGCGGCACGGTGCTTCCACTCACATGGCCAAACCGAGTATGCAGAGATGTCGGTGTCGGAAGCGCCATACGCTGCAAGGTTTCCAACAGTGATGAGTTTGGATTCAATACCTATGAAGATGGACATTCCATATGATTTCTGAAAGAGAAGGTTGACCAACATTTCGAGAAGGTAAGAGAGCATATGGCGCACTGTTGAACTGGTCTCCGCTTATCTGCCGCCAGAGAATAACGCTTGCTCGTCCTCTGCGTTCGGCTGACGTTCTGAAAGCGAGATATGAGCAAACTAGCAGGCGGTGAGGATGAGGGGGATACTTGAGAGGGCGTGTACCTGTGGCGGTTTTACAACGTATTCCCGGCCTCAATGCAGGGTAGTACTTTCGTAATTGTATTATTAATTCAGTATGTGTAATGTCTATTTGATGTGTATTTGACACCGCTTCCGTCGACTGCGAAAGACTGATATCGAAGAGGGATCCTCCCTCCCTATCCACGTCGTGACTAGGAGCCACTAGTGATCCCTCAAGGCATGTGCACCCATCATGACGCAGTCGTTGGGTGACTGTGCCTAGCAGCGGCCGAGTCGGATTCGTAAGTCATCTAAGTCTCAGAAGAATTATAATAGGAACAAAAAGTCAGTTTTGTCGAATATCTCATTTTGATGGGAATTGAGCAATACGCACTGTAACCTTTATGTAGGGGGTTTCCGGGTCGCTGAGCGAAAGCGCTTTGATGAGGACGCCAAGCATCTTATTGGGCCTCAATATACGATCTGTGAGAACTGATGGAAACACAATGACAACAATGCTGCAACCCAGCATCCCACGACCGCATATCGTTTGACGTCCTGCAGGGAGCGCGCATTCGATGCGGCGTCCCTGTCCGTTCCACGGTCCATACTGACGGCGGTTCACGTCGGAAAGGAACCACCTGCGTGGCTGTACTTGCCCCTGGAATGTCAGAGTCGAGTGGTGCGGTACGAGCTCCGTATCAAGGTCCTGTAGCTATGCATTTGCAATGTATGAGCGCTAAATAGGCTCGACCGACGCGTGTGAAGAGTTGCCTCACCGTGGACGTCCTCTCGTCACCACTGCCCGCACTCGTCCTTCCTGTTGCCTGGCCAACCCGCCATGCGCATGCATGGTCTGAACCCAAAGGCCACGGGCCTCCGCAGCGCATCAACTCACACGCACTCTAACTGACACCCACGATCACTCGAGCCTCGACGGCTGCCTACCCTATTTTTCGGGGACACGAGGATGATGGAAGGCTCCGAGTCTGTAGGAGATAAACGTGGGATAGCGCGAGCACTCGCTCGAGGCTCGGAGGCGCGAGGCTTCAGTGGCGGCGAAAAGATCATCTGCAGGTAGAGTTTATGGCCACCGCAGGCAGGGGGAGCCCACGCAACGCCACTTTGACTTGCACGACTCTTAGACATGTCCATTTTACGTGGGAGACTAATGGCCGAGGTGATAGTGGAGCCTATGCGACAACGCATTCGTCCTGCCGTGGTTCATTTCAAGTCCTGAATCCGTACATCGTGTGAATACACGTACTAGGATTGGTGCAGACGTACCGTCGGCAACGTGCATCACAAATCGTGCACAGGTAAAACATTATAATTCTTGCAACGGATTGACCACAGCACGACCTGGTTTATTGTCCGTATACGTCTGTCCAAGTGCATATCATTTTTACGTGATGGTGTGCAAAGCGCAGTGAACGATTATTCGAAAAGGTACGCACGGTGAGTTGTTTGCTACGCCGGTTGTCGTTTGACATGACGCGCTCGAAATCCCTTGATCGATGTCCTGTTCGCGCAGTAGACTAAGACACAAAGTGCATTCCACGTCGATGGTTGATGATCTAGACGTGTCTATTCGGCACTACTTAGTCACCCGCGGCGAGGCGGGTCAGTTTGTGGCGAGAAGAGCGGACGCCACAATCCAACAAGTCACTGACAAGCAAGTTTGAGACAATCAAATTCGCATTCAGTGCAAAAATTTTACAGCGCCGCACTCCATCTGGAGTAAAGAGGGTTGGTAAACCTGTGGAACAGATGGCATCCTTGTTGCGTAACCAAACTAGACTGTATACGTACTGAGGTCACAGATCCAGATATCTCGGCCATTTTTATTCAGGTTGTGGGAAGTAAGAGCCCAGACGTACGGGACAATACTCGACCGGGTTTGAACCTAGATAGAGGGTCTTTAAAATGGAGGTCATGAGCCAGCGCGAATGATGCATTCAGCGCAGCGTTCTGTATTCCCAAGAATTACGATACATGCGCTGATAGTGTTCCACGGATTAATATTCATTCATGGGGAAATTCGGCATCAGCACTCACTTCTTGTACAAGTCACGACGCTTCTACTTACAGACCACAAAAGATCCGCGCGTCATGCGTTGATGGTGCCAATGCAGATACTGTATCCTGGTCTTGGGAGGCTTAATCGCAGCCACTGCGACATCCATGACCGAGGATGGCATTAGCAGATCTTAACAGAGATGGTCCGGGAGCGCACTACGCTGTGCGGCGGTGCATGAACGATAGGAAGATTGAGTTACGGTCCTGGGCCTCCGATATCTTCCCGAGCACGCCGGCAGAAGCTTTCGTGCAACATCGAGAAGAACGAGTCTATATAACTTCGAAGTAGAGTCAGTTTTTGTTCCAAGGTGTTGGTACGCACCGTGCGAATGCATTGCTCGTAAGTTACGGAGGATAATCAGTCCCACCACAATCTTGCCGTGATGCTGTTGTTGGAGTAACCCCGAGCCGAGCCCGAGAAGGCAGACGTCGAGCATCAAGGAGCAGCACGCCGACGGTGTGACCTTGGGCGGGGTACTAGACTTGGTGGAGTGGCGAACTGCCTGGCGAGCTGCCATGCCACCAACATATTGGATATAGAAACGCGTCGTGCACGGTGGCGTTTCCCGCGCTGAGCAAAGGATAAGTTTTGTAATGGGAATGGGTTCTCATCGCGCAGAATGCGATTCCCAGCAGGGTCTTGCAATGATAGCGGTCGGATGGCAATGATCATGGGTCGAAACGGCTGAGAATGGCACTGTCGCATGGACTCGTCTGGATGTCTGTGAAGTCACAAGCTGTCAATACGAGTATGGGACAGAGAAACTCTGATCCTTCGGTGCCTGACGGACAAAGCACGTTCTGAGGGAAGCGGGGACACCCGAGAGTGCGCAGAAATGGGCGTGAAGACACCAGCGGGCCCGAGGAATGAATGGAGACTGAATATGTGGGTACACGGGAGCGGAGGGTCTGAGAATGAGCAAACGGTCAGAGATTCGAGAAGCGGTGGCCGGATATGGATTAGAACGGCACAGGTGCGCATCTGATGCAGAGGTTGCTGAGGAGTTTGAAAGCTGTACTCATTTGGTGAACATGCGTGAGGGTGGCACGGATTCACAGATGGTAGGAAGCGTGGTAACTAGAGGATAAGAGACGATGAGCGTCCGGAGAGAGTGCCGCAACATGTGTACGAACAGACAGCGCCCTGTTGACTGACGTGGGTGGCCGAAGAATTTGTATCATGTCGGCCATAATCAATTATGATAAATGACGGGTTGGTTTGCAATACTGCTTGGCAATACTCGGGAAGAGTTGAGTCATGCGCAGGGACTTATGACTAGGCCTGAAGCTTGCTCGTGGCAGCGTAGGCTTGAGGAGGTAGATGCAGAGGACGCTTGTCGGGTGATAACCCCGATCAGGCAGGATAAAGGATTGAAACGGCTGTGACCAGTGCGGGGAAAGCGTGACGCGTGACTAATCTAACTTTCCCCTGCTCAACGACGAGCACAGCAGCAGACTCAATCCAAAACAATATCTAGCGAGATATCTCTGAGGCTCATCTCCAGATATCTCAGAAGATTGAGAAATAAACACCGACGCTTGCCGTAGCCGCTCGTGTTGTGTGCACTGTCGACTGCATTCAGAAGTACGTCCATCAGTCCTTTCCCAGGTCGCATCTGCGGTTCACACTTTCCTCCCCAGTAGCCTATCCCTATCCTGGTTCTCACCAATTCCTAACCAAAACATATCCACATACCAGCCCATTTCCAGCCGACACACCTCCCAATTCAGCCCCCACTTCATCCAATCGTGATCCAACCTCATTCTCAGCCTGTACTGCCTTTGACATCCACAATTGGTCCTTCCTTCACAACACTTTCTCCATACCAGTCACTCCATATCCTTCTCTCCAATCACCATCTTTCATCCGGCGTCTTGCCCCGATCTCCCTCGCCACGCAGCAAGTCGCCTCCTAGCCTTTTGCTTTAAAACCACCCTTCGATCTTGATACGTCGGGTTCTTGTTGCGCAAGTCACGCTCTCCTCTTCCCTACGTTGCTACTAACTGACCATGGCCCGGTCACCAGTCTCCTACTCACAGGCCCAGTACTACCTGCCGTCCCCTCGTGAAGAGTCTCCGTACTCCTCACAACCTATCATCCTTCACCACCCACACCCAGTGCCGCCCCAAATGCAACAACAATCGCATCCCGACATACCACTAGACCCCGCACTGATGTACCAGGGTTACTATCCGTTCCAGCAGTCGTCCCACATGCTTCCGCCTCATCTTAACATGACCGCGAACCTGTCCTCGCCCTCGTCTCACGGATCTGACCTGGGCACCGGAACGCCACCGATGGAGCAATTCAGCTTGAGCGGTACCAACGGCAATGGCAAGCGCCCCTCGTCGTCTCTCGACGGCGAAAGCCGCAAGAAGTCTCGTCAGGATGATGACGGAGAGCCACAAAGTCCGTCTGTCGACAAGGCGGACGAGATCAAGACGAAGCCCACCAGGGGCTCAAGGTGCGTTGTCAATATTGCGCCACTAAAGCGGCCCTGATATTCCTATTTACAGAGCTTGCACCGTCTGCCGACGACTGAAGATGAAGTGTGTCGGTGCAGAACAGGGTCCGCCGTGCAAACGGTGCCAGACCGGAAACCACGAGTGTATATTCGAGGAGTCCAACCGCGGCAAGCGGTCTACTAAGTACGCCTCGTTCTTCTCCCTCCGCACGCACTTTATAAACACTCAACGGCAGCCCCAGGAAACACGAGATCCTCACGCGCTCCCTTCGCAAGATGGAGCGCACGCTGGACACCGTCCTGCGTTCGCTGGGCAACCCGAGTATCGCCTCAGGAATGCTCTCGCGCTCGCCGTCGCCGTCCGCGCAAACACAGGGTACTCAAGCGCTGCTGGCGACGCCGTCGCCGCCACAGTCGCCGATGCTCAGCGGACACCACCATCACCACCACCCACCTGGGTCGCCGAAGCTCCATTCGCTCCCTGACAACACGCTCAATCCGCTTGGGCTGCTGGCAGAGGCGAGTCTTGCGAATCGCCGTGCTCAAGCGGCGGCGCGTTCGGAGCCGACGGCGTCGACGTCCCAAGATGGTCAACAGCTCAAGTTGGGCGTAGCCAGCGATGTCTATTTCAAGCCTGGTATGAATTTTGTGCCCTCCTCGTGTGATCCGACTGATTAATATGGCTCTCAGGTCCAATGACAATTCTGCCTCTTCGTCGCCTCTTCATAGAACGGCAAATACAGCCGGAAATGCTCAGCTTCACTACTACTGAGGAAGTTGTTGCACTATTTAAGATGTCAGTGTCCACTTCTATTATGTTATACGCAGATCATGACGTTCATTTATCAGATATTTCGATAAGATGAATGTTAGTCCTACCTTGCTTTGCGGCGTAGGCGACGCTTTACTGACGCCACCGTAACAGTTCCACAGCAACTTGTTGGATCCAGCCTTCCATACGCCGTCCTTGGTGTGCTCACGCTCTCCGTTCTTGCTGACTACGAGTGAGTGCAGAGATAGCCCCGCGTTCGCACGCCTTCTGACAGACGTGTGTTAGTTTGCGCGGTCGCATCCCGATTTTACACTGAGCGTCCAGAACTGCACGCGAAACTTTCAGACCTGTCGCGGAAACTCGCGTTCAGCGTGCCCGCGCAGGGGTACAAGTCCGTCGAGATCGTGCAGGCGTACCTGCTGAACACGCTCTGGGGCTGCGGGCCCGTCGAGCGCTACGAGCAGGACCGTACGTGGATGCTGCTCGGCATGGCCATCAGGTGCGTGTCGGCGTTTCCGTGCCTTTTCCGGACGCATTGTCTCTGGGGCCCCGCTGGTCAGATCCTCGTCCCACGCGATGACGCCACGAAGGGGCTTTGACTAATGCGTCTGTCGAGGGCTTGATTGCGCTCAGTGTGACTGATGGGCCCTTCGTTTTTGCGCAGGATGGCGACGGATCTCAACCTCCATCGGCGCACCGCTGTCACGAGCCCCGATACTGCGGAGGGGCGCGCGCGTGACAGGGAGGTGCACAATCGCGAGCGGACGTGGATATTCTGCTTCTGCTTGGATCGCAGCTTCAGCGCGCAGATGGGAAAGCCGTACACAATCAAGGAGGAGTGCGTTACAATCTTTCTCGTCGTTGTCACCTGTCTCTGACTGACACTTCGCCCTCGCGCACGTAGCTTCATCATCAGAAATGCATCTCAGTGGTGTAGATCACCGGTAGCCATCCCTTCAGATGTCGCCCTCGCAGCCTATGCGGTACGTTTCCCGGTGAATTAGTTGTGCCAGCGGCAGGGAGACTTATTTCGCGCGCTTGTAGGATCTACAACGCATATTGACGCGCAGCCTTGATCTCCTATACTCTGGGACGAACTCGCCGTCGGGCCTACAGCTTGACTCGGATTACCTGCTGGTCATCACGACCATGGAGACGCAAATTCTTGCGTGGCAGCACGAATGGGTAAATGGTTATGAGCGTTCTCGTGAGTATACCGTTGATGTTTTTGCGAAGGGACTGTCTCGAGGACGTCTGAACGCAGATGAGTCTGACGAAGTTGCGGAGTACCGCCTGCTGAGCGCGAAGTTCTACTTCAACTACGCGATGCTCATCGTGAACTCGTTCGGGCTGCAGAACGCGCTCGAGCGCTCAGCGGTCGATATTGGGCACTTCTTTGCGCGGTGCTACTCGTCCGCGGTCGCGTGTGCGACGGTCATGCGCGACGAGATGAGCCCGTGTGGGTTCCTGCGCTACGCCGTGGATTCAAATTACGTCCAGGGCTCGTACGCCGTGCTCAGCCTATTAAAGGTAAATTTCAATTTATCCTATTTCACACCGTGACAATTGACTCACACCTCGTCTATCAGCTGCTCCGCCCTGAGTTTAAGACCTTCCTGGACCATGAGTCTAAGATCATCACGCTGGTGAACGACGTCGCCGACGTCCTCGAGCAGGCGGCCGCAGGGCCGCTACACACGCCCGCACTATACAGCTGCTTCCTCCGCGCTCTGGTGTCCGCGCGCACAGATCCCCAGCCGTCTTCCTCTGTGGCGACGAAGACGGAGCCGCAGTTCGCGCAGACAGATGACGACGGTGCGCAGGAGAACCACCCGCCGGCATCAATGGGCGGGCACAATGGGAACGGCATGTTCCTCGGCGGCGCAGGCGATGCGTTGTCAGAGTTTCAATTCGACAGCGAGATGGGCCCCGTGGCAGACATCTCGACGTTCCCGCCGACGATGGCACCGCAGCACTCCGAGGACCACCTCGGGATGCTCACTATGGATAGCATACTGAGTGCGAGCTTTTGGGATAGCGTACTCGTGCCTGGTGAGTTGTCCTTTCTCTATGTGGTAAAGATATTGTGTTGATTGGTGTGGTTCTCAAGGATATTCAAATACGATGGAGGGAATCAGCGGCGGCTTCGTGTACGGCGCGGGAGGCAGTGGGCTAATTACGCCACGGATGGGAATATCCCCGCTGCCCTCGGGTTTCAACACACCCGCGCACAACAAGCTGCACAACGACCTCACGCAGCAGAAGATAGACGTCGCATTCGACACCACGCATGCGCAAGCCCAGGCGGTCGGCGGCATATGATGCGCAAAATCAACACAAATATAATACGCATCTGGAACAATGTGTTATTCTCTCTTGTATATCTTTCGGATTCTTCGTCGTCGTTCTTGGATGCCCTTTATCCCGGTTTCGTGGCTGTCTTGTTGCCGCCTTGTCGTCTGCAGTGTTGTTCAATCTGGAAGCTATTAGCGAACACCGTCGTATTTCGTAGTGTATCAGTAGTGTTCCCACTAAGCCTTATGTACCCTATACGCGTCATATACCGACAATACATGTGCTTATGCTGCAGCTCGCCGTGTCCCGCAACCGCGAGCAGTGCCCTTGGCGAACCTACTTGCCTGGTTGGGATGGTTCGGGGGGATCAAATTGATCAGGATTCGCGTGCGCCTAGCTGAGCCTGAGAGATTTTATCCTCTTGGCACCTGGCGGCCCTGGCCAGGGCTTGCACGACGCCGAGCTAGCTGCCTCGAACGAAAAGCCCTGGCTTCGCGATTTCATTTGCGGGAGTCCGAGGACGCGCTATGAGTGTCTGTGAGTGCACATGTTCTGCTTCTGCTGTGCTGCTCGCTGATTGGAATGGTCTCTGAGTCTGAGCAGAATGAGAGAAAATGCCAATCAGCGGTTACCAGGGCGCGTTCCTCAGCGTTCCTGAGATACCGACAATCGCAGCCGTCTGTGACTCACCGAGCTCACCGCCCCCGCCGTGTGGCGGCTAGGGCCGAAATGACTATTCAGTCGCGAGCGGATATAATCAAAGCGTCGTGATGCTCGACCTCCTGTCTGCTCTTGTTCTAAACTGTCACCAGTCAAAGCTTTAAGTCTCTCTCACTAACACTCCCGCTCTTTTACACGATGCTGTCTCTTCTGACGTTGTCGGTTCTTGCTGTCGCGCTCGCCAACCGTGCGTCTCTTCTTTTGTTCAATTTTTTGTAGACGCTAACGAAGATCCTGTGACCAGACGCTTCCGCACAAACCTCGCTATATGTGCCAGGATTTGATCCCCAGCCTATCACTGCCAATGACATTGGTGTGGGGGCAGATGGGTCGACGACATGGCTCATTGCGCCTGGTGTACCTAGCGGAACTCTGCAAGATAGCGGGTTCGAGGGCGTAGGTAAGAAGCGACCCGAATTACACCTGGCGCCGACCACTGATTTGCTCGCGCTTTGCTACACCTCCACAGCTACTATGATTCAGGGTCCGAACGGCGCAGAAATAATATACGACGACACCGTTGACGGGTTCAGCGTCGATGAGAAATGCACATATAACAGCGACGGTACCGCCGTGTGCGTCGATGAAATCGTCAGCGAGGCGTTCACGAGCTTCGCCACCGACACGGAGACGGTCTCATCGTTCGCGATCCAGGGCGGTGGGGCGACGTCTATCGTGGCTGCCCAAGGTGGAAGTGTTCCCAGCGCTCCCATCAGCACACCATCCGCTGGGTCTCCGCCCGCGTCCGGTGCCTCACAGACGTCTACCCCCAGTGGTCCGTTGCAGACATCCTCTGGTGCCTCGCAGACACCCGGCGGCTCCAGTGCCCCCTCTGGCGCCTCCTCCTCTTCCTCCGGCACACCCGCACCCACAACCACAACCAACGGTGAGATCAAGTTCGGGTATTCGAATGTGGCTATGTGGCTCGCGGGTACAGGACTTGCGATGGTGCTGTTCGCCTGAGCCGGTGGCCGATACCCGTATGATGATCTGTAGTTTAATTATGGGCTGGTGTCATGTCTGCTACTGTCTATGCACGTTCGTTGTCAATGCATCTGTCATTACCGAGAGTTGCCCTGGCGAGTTTATGAGTGTTTTGTTGTGAACCCTGTCAGTTGAGCTCCTCCAATCTTGATCGCGCTTCCCGCTCTTCCGGCGTCTGTTTGGCGATAGGGCTTGCCCTGCTCCTCCAACGCTGCTCAGACACTTGGACCTCCATATACTCCCATTTACTCGCTGACTACCTTTGGACTGGTGCTGCAGCTTTGCTTAATATCTTTCCAACCACTACACGGGAATAACTAGCTCTATTTTCTTTCACTCTACCACCAATATACCCACAGTATCGGATACCCTCGATGTTGGAAGAGACTGTTGTGGAGAACCGACCGACGCGTCGTGCAGCTGCGAAGAGGGCAGCCGGACTCGCTGCTGAACAGTTGCACAGTTCCCCCATGCGTTCTGAGGACGAACGCGGGCATATATCCTTCGGCGAGCCCTCTCGTCCGAAGGCGCAGGTCAGCGTGACCTACGCGGGGAAGAGGTCGAAATCATCATCGAATTCACCAGCGAAATCGAGTCCGAGTCGCCCTTCCACCTCAATGGCGACTCCCCCGCAGAAACGACCAATACCCGCGCTGCCCCTCCCCCGCCAGCCTCGTGCCCGCCCGGCGCCTTCCCCCAGACGCACGGCGACAAAGCAAGGACGAGGACAAAAGGCGGCGCGGGCATATAAAGTCGATGTCAATCCAGTCTCGGACTCAGACTCAGACGACAACGATATCGAGCTGCTTGACACGCCGCCCACACGTTTTACTGCAAACGGCAAACGCGGAGGCACGCGACTCAAGGTTGCTGGTATTGATATGGCCACCACGCCGCAGAAGAGCAAGAAACGCAGGCTCGGCACGCCCCCTGCGCATTATTTGGACGACTCTGGGGAGGAAAGCGACCTCACGCCGCTGCCCTCGCCTGAGCCAGAGGATGTGGGTGGCTCAAACGGACACGCCACGCTGAACGGAAAGAGCGCTGCCGGAGAGGACGGAGAGGAGGTATATCGCGTGCCAAAAGATGGAGACCTCGTGTGGGTGCACTTGGACGCGTACGGCGCGATTGAAGCGTCCGCGGACGCCATGTGGTGGCCGTCCAAGGTGCGCCACTGTATATCTCAATCTGTGCATCTGCATTTTCTGACATCTTATGCCATTATATCACAATGTAGGTTACCTCCGTCAGTCCGCTGCGAGTCAGACCATTTGGACATAGCCCCGGGATCTCATCGACTGCCGCGGCGCCCTCTCTCGAAATCCAAACGCCGTCGCCGCGCGTATTGCTATCGATGGGCTCGCGCGCGCGGCGCATGCGGTTTGACGAGAAGACCTTCACGACGGCGGGCGCGCTCGAGAATCTTGCGAAGTCCCCGCGGAAGCGCCAGCGCACGGAGGCGGCGGATCTTGAAAGGCGGTGGAAGGAGGCACGCGACGAGATGCTGTTAGCGTATGAGGATGCACATGATGGTCTACCTTTACTGCTTTCGCACTACCAAGGCGGCTCGCCGACGAAGCCCGCATTCAGCGAAAGCGAAAGTGAAGAAGAGGAGGAGGAGCGCATGTTCACGGATCCAGGGCCGAATCCCTTGTGGGAGATACCCGGCGAGGTTGTGCTCGCAAAGGACAAGCGTACGGCGTCGCAATACTGGCCTGCCAAGATAATGCGTTATGTTGAACGGCGGCGCCCTAATGACAAAGAGAAATACGAGGTATCTTATTTCGATGGCGATTCGAAGATCATCCCTCGGGAGATGATCTTGTCACCAGACGATCAAGGTTTCGCTACTTGCAAGGTCAGTGACGTACCAGACATTGTATCTACGGCTCTATCAAACTGACACCGCACACATATCTAAGTTGGGCGACTCTGCAGACAACTACGGGCTGGACAACGATCCACCAGTCGACGAGGCTGAAGATCTAAGTGCGCTTTCTGACGAAGAGCCTGATGAGAGCACTGTGCGCTCTCCGAGCCCCGCACCCACGGGTGAAGCGTTCAGCACGCAACTACCCATATCTGAACAATTCGCGTACACGAAACAGGTGCTCGTCGCACTGCTCAACGGACAATACCTTCCCGCGCGGCGTCTACACATAGGGTTCATGAAGGGCGGGAAGTCGCGCGACAAAGTCACGTCTGCCGCGTGGAAGCGGGGTGAGTTGAGTCACCGCGATAAGGAAGAGCTAAGCACGTGCATTCGTCGGTGGATGCGAAGGCGAGGGCGGCGGCAGGCCCTTGGCGTGCTTGCGCACGACGTGAGCGTAGATGCTGAACACATCGATCAGGTGTGTTTATACTTAGTCCATCACCGCCGTCCTGTCATAGCGGATGTTTATCTTTTATCTATTATCCCGTTTGTTCCAGAGATTATCAGCCATCGACAATGAGGACGCGCTACCGCCTCTCAACTCCCAATCGACCGCGGGCGATACAGAGGTAATAACATTTCAATCAATCTGTTACGCGTTAATTGACTGTCAGTCGCCGTGTATTTGAAGCGTGCGCTGTCTTCCGATGCCGAAGGCCCGCCGTCCTCATTTGTTATTGAGAGTATCGTGGAGGTATGAATGTGCACACGACGAGCTTGAGCTCCGGCTGACTCACATTGACAGGACGATAACATGAGTACCGATCTCGAGCAGAAACCTTCTGTGAGTATCTTAGCGTTAGTTTTGGTAGTCTCGCGCTGAGATCGCACCGTACAGACGGAAACTGGTCCGGAGGGGCAAGCGAATAATGAACTTGCCGCCCAACAGGTACGTCCAGGCTTTGTTCTCTTTTTTGAGTTGGTGCTAAGAGTTATGCCAGCAGCATGTGGATGTCGAGGACGCGCACCCTAAACAGGCAGCGCACCCGCTGCCAACATACGCCATGCTATCGGGCATAGACCAGATTACTGTGAGCATCCTGTCGCACAGCCTGATGATCGCCACGCACTAACTATCTTGAGCGCAGTACTGCACGTGCGTCTTGCTGCCCGAGGCGATCCTACAATTGTTATTGTGGCGGAACGGGCTGCGCGAGACTCCCGCGATGCTGTCGCATGCAGAAGAGGAGACGCTGCACCGAGAGGCGGAGCGGCTCGCGAGCGATACGTATTGGGTCCACGAGCTGATTTTCATGAAGCGATCTTTGGAACGGAAAACGCTACCGCAGTATAAGGAGGCATCAGTGCAGGAGTACTCGAATTCTGGAAGGACGAGACGCAGCACACGACGGGGCTGATTGGGCGTGCTATCATGCCCGTGCCCGAAGCTGTACGGACGGGGTCGTGTTGTTCTTCTGTCATCGTTGCTGTGTATGTCCTAATAGCTTTCATGCATTCGAGCAGTATTCACGCGTGCACATGCAGTTCTGACGCGATCTTCCCGATCTTCCCAGCGTACTGACTAAACTCCAGGGCCCTGTGGCGCTGCCTAACAAGCGTGTCAGCATCCTTCCTTGGTATATAGCTGTCAGACTCGAAAGAGCTGCATCTTCTGCCGAGAGTTCCCAGGCACTCGCCCATCCGCACAGAGCGTCTCACGAGTCCATATGATATCTGCTCCTTGAACCTTCTGGAGCATATGCTGCTGCATCGGATCCTTGGCTCGTTGCTATCAAAAGGACCCTGTCAGATAGAGCTTGACGCAGGCTCCGCGACCCAGCGTCCTCGATACGAGGCTAGTGGACTTTGCAGCCCACAATCACGACTCTCATGCACACGCACAACTTCCGAGCAAAACGACATGCAACGCAAACCACAGTGAGAACGCAATTTACGTTGCATTAGGCATACCCCCTTCTAAGAAAATCGACACCTCATCCACAGTGAGAACGTAATTCGTGTTGCATTAGGCATAAAAGTCCCGTAAGATGTCGTGTGGGAAATATCCAGGAAAAACTAACGTTAAGACAGGCATTACAGATAGAACGTTGAGTACAGCACCGTACAACTGTCCAAGATGAGGGAACATTACGAAAGAAATATAAATGGTTCGGGCCGTGCATATGTCAGCACCAAACACTGCTACATCATTGCGCTGCTGGTCCGTGGGATCGTCTGCATTGATACGAAGGATGGTAGGTCCATCCGAGATGAATTACGAGAGCGGGAGGTGAGTGAGGATACGCTGCCGTTAGAAACGAGGCTCGCGGTGTAGAAATGAGGCGAGCCAGGTACGAACGAGGTGCCCCCGTTGGCGAAATCGGGTGGCGGAAAGACGGGGGAGCGGTGAGGGGATGACTGCCCTGACCGTAGCGTGGGGGACGTGATGACGATGGAGGCGGAGCGAATGCTGCGACTTCCGAGGGACGGAAGGCGTCTCAAGGGATCGAAGAGACGGAAGATACCCCGAGTAGGGGAGGATGGACGAGAAGGCGACGAAAGCCCACTGGTAAGCGCATGGCCCTCTTCCATCGAATAGCTCATTGCCATGTAATCACGATCTTTCTTGCGAAGGAAGCGGCGCATGGTGCTCCGAATTCTATGGCGCAGGCGGTATATCACCGTAACAAATATGGTTACAGTGAAAAGATAAAAGATGAAGCCCACGGGTGAAAACCCTAGCGAATGCCTCGTGAGGGAAGGTGGCAGATGGTCTGATATATGATCCTCGATGGCATCGAAGTCAAGGAAAGGGGGACGGATGGGTCTGATAGTTGGGTGCGCTGTATTGGGAAGGTCGTCGATAGGGTCTACGAGAGGAGGCGTGGAATCCGATAGAGGGGGGACCTCTTTGCTAGCTTCGAGGACCATTTTTCCAAGCGTCCAGCTGATCGCAATATCTCCTACTGTATCCAAGGATTGGAACTGTGGCCGTCCCAGGCCCTTGTCCGCGGCTTGTTGCGCGACAGTCTCTCCGTGGGTCGTTCCATTTCCGCCATTGTCGATTATTCGAGGCATGCCTATGCCTTCGTGTAGAACGTTGACGATCCAAGCGGCTTTGAAGCATTGCATCTGAAGCCTGGATATTTCTACATTTTCTCCCCAGTTCCCCGTTGATACTACTTTGCCATTTTCTACAACCTCTCCATCTCCTCCAAGAGTACCATTTTGACGTGACTGCTCGTGTTCTTGGAGAATTTGAGACCAGTCACGAGAGCAAAATTCTGACGCCGCTCGTTCGTACTGCACGACGTCGTATGATCCACCCAAACCGAACACATGTTCCGACGAGTACCAATATTCTGACACTCCTATAAAATGGGAGGCAGAAAAATCGATCGGAGGTACATGAACACCATCGAAGAGGCAAGGCACATCGGGGCACGGCGCGTCCTTGTTCAGTAACGGCGCGGTTTGTCGTAGACATTGCTCAAAGGAACCCGATCCGACCAGCGTATGGGGCTTTCGGGAATGGGAGGATGACGAAGTTGGTTGTACAGGTGACTCCGTCAACCTCAGGTTCGTTGGCAGGCAGGGGTCGGTGACTAGTTCCTCCGTAGGAGACGCCGCGGAATGCAGCAGAGCCCGGTTCGCCTCATAGTCATTTATGGCTTTGCCAACATAGCGCTCTCTCGCCTGGTTCGTACCATACCCTAACCAGGTAGTGACGAAGACCTGGTGGTGGATTTCCTGTCCGCCGAGTAGACGTAGCCGGACGTCTATAAGATCCTGGGCCTTCTCGCGTTCTTCTTCACTCGGCTCAAAGGCAATCTGCGTAGATGCTCCGCCCATATCTAAAAACCCGTATGTCGTACGTGCTCCTCCACCGTTATCCGTAAAACCGTCCATCAAATAATTTACGGCTATCCAGCCGAACAGCCCCTCCTCCTCTCCAGTTATTATACGCACGCTTGATCCACACGGTCCTGCAGGTGAAGGATCATCTATTCGAAAATGGGAATGGAATTTGAGGAAGTCGCAAGTCGCCTGAAGAACACTGGCTTGTTTCTCCGGCGGGAGTAGACGCATCCCTGCAGTGGCAAGGAGAAAGAGAGGTGTATCCGGTTGTAGAGAAGGCGGTATTTGCGTTCGTGCATGTTCGAGCAGGGGTGCTAGGTATGTAGCTACAGCCTCAGGGTTTTCCGCGAAGGAGGACAGACCTATGGGACGGTGATAATCATTGTTTCATGTCATGCACTGGTACAGCCCTGAACGGTGCGCACCTGGTTCCACTTTAGTGACCCAGTCGTCTCCATTTCTAGTTCCCTTCTCTACAGTCGGCAAAGAGCTCAGTAACTGCGCGTCAGTAGAGTCGCGTACAGTTCTGGGATCCTTCCAGCTGTAAATCTGGAGCCTCGAGCCAGATGAGCCAGCATCAATGACTACCCCAAAGCGACGAGATGCGAGCCAAGAATCAACGGCGGACGGCGGGGGCATCTGAATTCATGAGCCAGCAAGAAGTGCCAAATTGCGCCTGTGCGAGAGAGTATGGATGGCGAGTAGAGCAGATGGTAGTCGAGGTACAAGTCGGCGCCAGGACTTGGATGGTCGAAAGTCGAGGTCGATGGTTTTGATCTCGACCACGCGAGACTCAATTGACGTTTTGATGGCAAGCCCCGTACATGGGCGTCTATTAAACTTGCCCTTGATCTTCATCCTTCTCAGTTATCCGGAAAGCCACCTTGACCGCGACACACAGCCTCCAATAACACCCAATATCCTAGGACGACCATCAGGACATTACGTACTTACCACAGAGTGAATCGAGACCCAAGGATTTAACGCACAATCTCACCTATATAACAAGCACAAGAGTCCTTACGGAGTCTTGAGCTAACGGCAGGACATCCTTCATAAATGGTGCAGAGGACGAAGACAGATGGTGAGCATCTTGTCGTGTATTTGCTATCTCCATCTCGCTCATATCTGTCTGTGAAAAAAGGCCCATCTCAGGCCGAGCAGCTACTTCGGGTCACCTCTGGGATCGCCGCAGAACTGATCAAAGCGCACGATGCCAAACAGTCGGTGTCATTGAATGAACTGCGCGCGAAAATGAGCAAAAAGTACGGATTTGGCGGCGTACCAAGATTAGTAGACATTATAAGCGCAATTCCAGACGACTACAAGAAGGCGCTACTACCAAAGTTGAAGGCACGACCTATACGAACTGCTAGTGGAGTGCGTCGTCCGATAAACGTCCCGTATAGTAGAAATTGACTCATTCCTGCAGATCGCTGTCGTTGCTGTGATGTGCAAACCGCATCGTTGTCCACATATCGCCATGACGGGCAATATCTGCGTGTATGTCAATTCCCTGATTGGCCGCCGCCTGTTCCTGTCCCCTGAAATGTCAACAGATACTGTCCGGGTGGGCCAGATTCGGATTTCGACTATAGTACGCAGAGCTATACAGGATATGAACCGACCAGTATGCGGGCTATCCGAGCGCGGTATGACCCCTACGAACAGACCAGAGGACGAATAGAACAATTGAAAAGTCTCGGTCACAATGTCGACAAGGTGGTTTGATACTGATATCAAGTGGTCTGGTCTCGGTACTGACTGTTCAATAGGTCGAGTTCATCATCATGGGTGGAACCTTCATGAGTATGCCGGAGGAATACAGAAATAAGTTCATCGCCCAACTACACAATGCTCTTTCTGGCTTCACCGGTCTAGATGTTGACGAGGCGGTTCGGTCAGTAGTTACAGATGATATAATTTATCATTGCTAATATCACTCCATAGGTATTCAGAACAGAGTAAATCAAAGGCTATCGGTATCACCATTGAGACACGACCAGACTACTGTTTACGCCCTCATCTGAGGTACGAACGTTGTTTGCTGCGCGTTATCACAGTTTCAATTGACTGACATCTCCTCATGATGTAGTCAGATGCTTCGTTATGGTTGCACGCGACTTGAAGTTGGTGTACAATCAGTATACGAAGATGTTGCTCGAGATACAAACCGCGGGCACACGGTACGGGCAGTATCAGAGTCCTTCCATCTTTCGAAAGATGCTGGATTCAAGGTTGTTGCCCACATGATGCCTGACTTGCCCAACGTTGGTGTGGAGCGAGATCTTGAGCAATTCAAAGAATATTTCGAGAACCCTGCATTTAGAAGCGATGGACTGAAAATCTATCCTACACTAGTCATCCGCGGAACAGGTCTCTACGAATTGTGGAGAACAGGGCGATACAAGAATTACACACCAAACGTACTTGTCGACGTCGTCGCACGGATACTAGCTCTGGTTCCTCCATGGACGAGAGTGTATCGAGTACAAAGGTAAGCCGTCCAGGAACACAGTATGCCGACTGTCTCGCACTGCCTCACACCCCTCTTCCACAGAGACATTCCTCTCCCCCTGGTGACAAGTGGATGCGAAAACTCTGGGAACCTGCGCGAACTCGCCCTGAACCGCATGAAAGACTTTGGTGCAGAATGCCGCGATGTCCGCTTCCGCGAAGTTGGCGTACGTGTGATCCTCTGCTGTCAACCCTTTATTAATGAATTGACGTGCGCCGTCCCTCCCACGCCCTCCTACACTGCTCCATTCAGATACATGAAATACACCACAAAGTCCGCCCGGAGTCTGTAGAGCTTCTGCGACGCGATTACACGGCGAACGGGGGGTGGGAAACGTTCCTGTCGTACGAAGACCCAGAACGAGACATCCTCATCGGCTTGTTGCGACTGCGCAAGTGCTCCAAAGATGGCACGTTTCGTCCCGAGCTCGTACAGAAGGAAGGCGACGAGGGCGGGTGCAGTATTGTGAGAGAGCTGCACGTCTATGGCACTGCGGTGCCGGTGCACGGGCGCGATCCAACCAAGTTCCAGCATCAGGTAAGCCTGGGGAGCCGTGCACAGGACCTGCGCAACTGAAATAGACTCCTTTCGCAGGGCTTTGGCACGTTGCTCATGGAGGAGGCCGAACGAATAGCTCGGGAGGAGCATGGCAGTGTGAAGATTGCTGTTATCTCAGGTGAGTGTTGACAGGGATCCTGGACAAGCTCGAGGCTAAAGGAGAACGCATGCTAGGTGTTGGAACGCGGGACTACTATCGTCGATTAGGGTATGAGCTAGACGGGCCTTACATGAGCAAGGCCCTCGTATAGGCTGTCGGTTTAGCTCCGGGGCCCTGTCACGGTGATTGGGACTGAGGATCCGGCAATACAAGGGTGTGGAAATTAGGAAAGACAAGCTCTTCCTCGACAGTTTTCCGGATGACGTCCTGTATGAAGCGTTCGACCCGCGTGACGTTTTTCAGTACATGCTTGTCTGCCTGCCCTATCTCGCTCTCGATGAAGATGGAAGGCAGCAGGCGCTGTCCAATGGGCAACGGCTTGGAGGGCCGGGCAGTCGTTGACGGATGCGTGATTCCGTCCTCTTCGTGTTCTGGAGGCGTGTGCCCCGTGCTGTGTTGCTCGCGCTTGTGGCGTTCTCCAGTGAACGGGCCGTATGGATCGAGGTCGTCGACTATGCAGAGATGCACGCGCTGCCGCTCGCCCTCATAAGCGACGACAATCTCTCCGTCGAAGACAAGCCCCGTAACGGAGAGCTTGATTGGGAGGGACATGAACATGGGAGACGGGTAGTTTATGAGCAGGGATGTCGTAAAGGTAATGCGGAGGTTGGACTGCCAGTTGACGTGTAAATGTAGCTGTAGGTTAGGCCGATTCTGAGAGACTGCTTGAGGCTCTGGGGAAGCGTCCGGTGGGGATTCTGTCTCCGGCTCTGGCGGAGTCTGCACGGGAGACTGCTCTTGTCTAAGACTTGGTATAGACCCGAACGGCGCCCTTGGTGTCGCACTGGCAAATGGTGGTCGATACAGAGGAGACGCGTAGCCGGTAGCGTACGGGTGTATCGGCCTTAGCTCTGTGAGATTTGCCATCGCTGGACCCCATCCTCCCCGAGCAGTGTGTAGATTCGGTACGGAGGAAAACATATCTATCGGAGGTCCATGGTTGTAGCGCAGATGGGGAGGCATGAGATGGTATGCAGGCACCTCCTCCGCCAAACTTCGAGAACGAGCCGCTTTGCGAGGGACCCACTCGAAGCCCTCCTCGTCCTCAGCCCCTTCTGTCACCTTCACCGGCTCAGGCTCTGCTTCCTCTTCATCGTCATCTTCTAGGAAGTCGCGGTAGATGTCACTGAGGTCGACGAGTTCTACATCCGGACTGGCGGTGCCGAACTCGAGGGATGTCACCTCGATGGGCCCTATGAACGAGGGCTTGCCGGTACTGCTCAGCTGCTTGTTTAGAAGGTCGACTAAAGAGGATGCGAGTGAAGAGTCGAGTTTGTGCCATTCCAAGTCAATCGACATGGCTGGGCGAGCGCAAGCTGTTATGCAGAGCCGAGCCGGCCCAGCGCGACGCGCATAGCGTGCGCCCACAGAGGTCAACGTGCTCTACGACAATCTCCCAGAGTTGGCTGAGGTCCAAACCTTCGTGGGTCAAAATCTTTCTGTCTGCTACCGCATCCGAGAAAGCACTGCGAGTGAAGTATGCCGAGGCCTACGAGGACAAGGCCAATGGGTATACTCATCATCCTCGGTCAGAACAGAGATCATTACATGGGCGAATAGTGTCTACAGTATCTAGTAATCTAGCTGCGTGCGATTATGCATCGAAGAAGTGTAAAAAACAAGAGCACCAAACGGTACTTTGTATGCAGGCAAATACTTAACTTGTACTAGATTCGTAACAAGGATCATTGTCTATCTGTGAGAGTCTGCTGGGTCCAACCCTAGGGTATCGTGTGGGCAAACGTGGAGATAGGCTGAGTCGTATAATATAAAACAAAGCGAAAAGGGTTCGACAGAGCAACGCGTCATTGCCACCGTGAGCCAGGTGTTGAGTTTTGTGAGCCGGGAGGTGGAGGATGAGGATAAGGAAGGGGAGTGTAAGGGGGTGTGGGGATAGGCGAGGGCGTACGTGAGGGGAAAGGGGAACCGTAGGGAGCACTGAGGTACCGCGATGTTTCCTGCATCTGACCGAAGTACTCCGAGTCGGATTTCTCGTCCTTGCCGAAACCGAGCGCGGTGGCAATGACACGGGGGCTGCCAAAGGGCGACGATTTCCGCGACGACGGGAACTGGCCGAGGATGGGTGCGTTTGGGCTGACGGGCGTGCCAGCGAAAGACGAGTTCGCTGACTTGCCGCCAGGGAGAGCGCTGGTGATGGAGATGAGCTCCTTGCCTGGGGGCTGGTTGTACATCCACGTCGCGATGAGGACGGTGGACGAGCCAATAACGAACGTCGGGGTTATGCGGAAGCCAAAGAGCGCGACCGATGCGAGGAACGAGAGCACGATGGATAGGCTTGTGGCAAATCCTTTCAGGATGTTGTCCGAGTACTTGATGACGATCGCGGTGACAAGTCCCCCGAAGACCTGGATCGCAACCGTTCCCCATGCCCATCCGCCGAAGTTACGAAACAGTGCTGAGAGAGCGAATCCGTTCCCAGAGTATTGGGATTCCCAAATGAGAGGAAGTACCGCAGGAATGAGCGAGAACAACGATAGCTGGACGTTGCGTACCCAGAGGTCTGCTTTCGAGCCCTTCAGCACCATTTCGAAGTAAACACCGGCCAGTCCGGATGTGAAGCAAGCTGCCGTCACCGCCCCGAAACCCTTGAGCGGGCTCATGATGTGAATGTGTAACGGGGCCGAGTCGTGTGCGCTCCCGACAGCGATGTTCTGTCGCTCTGGGACGTGACCGGAGGAGGTCTGTATTTGCACGATGCCCACTCCGATGGCGAGGAAGGTCAATGCAAGCCATTTTGTCGAGCTCAGCCTTCTACGGAGCAAAGCAACCGAGAAAGCTGCCGTCGTGAGAATTTTCATCTGGTATGTCACCTGGAAGGTGGCTACTGGAAGATTGCTGATCGCAACGAACTGCAGCGAGTTCTGCACCACGTAGAGGATGGCCGGTATTGAGAGCTTCCAGCAGTCCACGCTGAGAATATCTCTCCACACTCTCCGGAAAGCGACCCACACCCCCACTACACTCTGCCCGGCCGCGTCGGAAGCACTCACTACCCTCCACAGCGCTATCACGAACGAGATAGTGCCCTTGAGAAGCTCGTTCATGAGCACGGCCGTCGCAGGAGAATATGCTTGTGCCGCGGGGATGGACACTCGTGAGTAGTGCATCACGATTGAAAGCGCAGCGTTCTGCACCGCGAGAGTTACAAGTCTGAGGAGGTTCAATGAGACTGTCTTTTCGTCATAGTAGATATGACGACTCACGAGACATATTTTAGGGGCATGCCACATATTGTCGGACTGCTCTCGCTCTCCATGGCAGCTGCAACAGGACTCGGAAGAGGAGTGGTGTCTTGCGATGCTGAGGGCAGGAGAGGAGCTAATCGTGGACTCAAGCGAGTTGGAGAGGGGGTCGCCGAAAAGCTTTCCTGTGCTACTGGCGACGGTGGGTTGGTCCGTACGGTCGGGGATGAGCGGTAGTACATATCTAGCTGCTGCGGGTGCGCCGCCTCTCGCATGGCGGAAGCTCGACGAGGAATCATGAGTGTTCTAAGGAGGGGGATGACGGGTGGTTCGTAACGCGTGCAACCGGAGGTAAGATGAGGGTGCGACGGCGGGCGGCTGGCGGGGATCGTCACTTGGGCCGAGCGTGTGCAGGATGTGCGCTGCGACAGACAGGCTCGTCGTCGTGTGCGATGGCGAAGGGCTCGTGGGGGTGGTCGTCTACAACCCCTGCAGGAAGAGGACAGGAGGAGGATGGCGGCGGGCAGACGGGGTCGCGCGGTTGGTCGAGGTGGTCGTTCGCTCGCTAACGTCGCGTCGCGTGCTGAGGAACCACTTATGGAAACTTCTCCATCACGAAAAGTTCTGATTCCAATTCTCAGACGGCAGATAAATCACACAGAGCCGACCAAAAGCACCCAAGCAGGCCTCGACAAACGGTGCCAGACGATGCGTGAAGAGAGATTGAGGGGGAGAAATGCTCCCGGTTCCGCGTAAAAAGACATCTACGAGCTACGTTACACAAAGAGTACACGACGACGAGCATCGCCGCCACCAGTACACATCGTACATCACGGCGGCCCAGGTGGAGAACCGCTTCCAAAGGATCAACGTGATTGAGATGACAGCTCTGTGTCAAAAGTTGACCATGATTATCATTGGAACCCTGGTAGTGAGGGGGAAGACGTCAGTATATTGCTTGCAACAGACACATAGCGACGTGCATGTCTGGGGGCCTCAGGCTCGCCTTTATCGCTTCATCCACACCTAACACATTCCCATCCATAGAGGGTCCATGAAGCCCGTGCACAGACAGCGGACGAGTCCAGCCGCCCGACACGAGTCCCACAGCGAGGTGTGTGAATTTACCAGGGTTATCTTCATTGGTCTCTCTGCACGCCGACACGAAAACTATAGCACAATTTGAAGACACTCACGTATATTACTCCGTACGCTACAGACATTTGCAAGTAGTTAGATGTAGATGACCTCCAGGTGATCCTGCGTCCTAGCCTCTCAACCAGAGGGAGAAGCAATCGGCAAAGATTGTTTTTGAGACATCCTTCAGAAGAACTGGTCTACGACGCTTGTCTGGACCGTCCAACCCATTGAAGTAGCAGCGCCGATGAAGGCAAGCAGGGACAGGACAGTAATTTGAACGTCGGTGAGTTTGAGAGAAAGCGCAACGCGCGCGCGGAAGTTTTTATGCTCCGCCTCGGCATTTGCCGTGTCGGCGCTCAGAAGATAGCGCTCAAGGCGTCTCGAGACTGGAATTCCAAAGGATGGCATCGCTAGACATAACATCCTGAACTGAGACAGAGTGACCAGCAATAATCATGCATGTATTCAAGCAGCGGTATAGCTGGTGCTTCCAGAGCTGGGCTGAGAAAAGCTATGTAGGGAGCCGTCGAATGACTCTGCAGAAGTCATCGAGCAAACCCACTGTAATGCTCTACCATGGGAAACAGGATGAGTGCGCAAGTCGGTGCTTGAGAGGTCGTCAAGGAGCTATGTGACAAGATGAGAACTGATTTCTCCGGTCAAAGAATTGGACTCGTGCTAGACCTCTTGACAAACTCTTCAAAGTACGACGCGGACCATTGCTTGCGAATGCGCGGGATATACATGCAGTGGATATTGCCTCTGGTATTTGGGATCCCAGTACTATGGCTCAAGATATCAGGGTTTCTAGTGCTTTTGCAACGTCCCCGTCCGCGGCAGCTAGAGCATGCTCCGCCTCTGTACGGGAGATCTCCAGTTCGTGTACCTAGAATCAATATCAATTAGCTCTCCCGCTATAGCATGATGAGCAAAAAATGCCTACTATTAGATCAACATCTTCGCGCTTTACATGCCCTACTTCTTTAGCTGCCTTGTAAGGTTTGTCCAAAAATCCGCCTGTCCTGAAAGCTTCCTCCATCTTGCCTTTTGAGTAAGCCATGCCGTCCGCGAACTAGACAAGGCAGCTTGAGCAACTGAGGGTATCCTCGTATGATGATACCGTGCTTACATTTACGATCACCTCTGGCTCAGGCCTTCCATTACTTCTTGCTAGATGCGACATCTTCTCGCACACCGGTCACTCGAATTGAACGCAGAACGGATGTTGTGTGGCAGAGCAACGCCGAGCGCTTTCGAGCGCCCTCTAGCAGAAATAAATCCACGTGGTTTTCGCGTGGCGGCTGTACTTGGTAAACGAGTGTCGGTGCCGTTCTCAGTCATCGTCCACCTTCTCTAGGTTCTCTCTTCTCCTTCTCCCCCTGCTGCTCCGGCAAGCCCACCATGGATTCTTTCGAAAACTTTCAATATGAAACCAATTCGTCTTACGGTGGAATGGGTATCGTAGACGATACATCCTCCATATACACCGCCAATACGACTAGCCAGAGTCACTTACCTGTCGATCTCGAGTCGCTTTCCATTACCGACGACCGCTCTATTACTGCTTCTCCAACCGGTTCTGCACACAATCATTCGCATACACCGTCTCGCAATGGGATCGACGAGGATTTCGATGCTGTGCTTGATGATCTAAAGGACGAGGGACAAGTCGATTTGCCGCCGCACGCGTGCAGGTGAGTGGCTGCGTTCGCTTCCTACGCGACAAGCATTCTCATTAAGTTTCATTCTACAGTTACTGTGGCATACACTCCCCGGCTTCTGTGGTGAAGTGCCTCATCTGTTCGAAATGGTTCTGCAATTCCCGCGGCAACACTTCTGCATCGCACATCGTCAACCATCTTGTTCGCGCAAAGCACAAGGAGGTCATCCTTCACGCCGAGTCCCCACTTGGAGAAACTATCCCTGAATGCTACAACTGTGGTAGCAAAAACGTATTTATGCTCGGATTCATCCCCGCGAAGAGTGATACCGTAGTCGTGCTTCTGTGCCGGTGCGTCCTCCCGGGCTGTCAGATTGTGCTTACAAATCTAACATATATTCGTTCCCTACAGTCAACCTTGTGCTGCTGTGTCGAAGGACATCTCTTGGAACGCCTCTCTCTGGGCCCCTCTGATCGATGACCGTTCCTTCTTATCTTGGTTAGTCAAGCCTCCCAGCGAAACGGAGCAGCTGCGCTCGAGGCAAATCTCCTTCCAGCAAATCAACCGTCTCGAAGACCTCTGGCGTGAGAACGCGAACGCCACATTAGAAGATCTCGAGAAACCAGGGGTGGACGACGAGCCGCAGCAGATCCTTCTGCACTACGAGGATGCTTATCAATACCAGAACATCTTCGGTCCACTCGTTAAGATTGAGGCCGACTACGACAAGAGGCTGAAGGAGTCGCAGACACAGACGGACATCTCCGTTCGCTGGGATCTCGGTCTTAACCAGAAACGCGTAGCGTGGTTTTGCCTCCCGAAGCTCGAGAGCGGCGAGGTTAGGTTGGCGGTTGGGGACGAGCTCCGGCTCAGGTACACCGGGCAGCTTCACAAACCCTGGGAGGGTGACGGGCACGTTATCAAAATACCGAACAGTACGCTGCGCTTCTATGCCTATCCAGGAATTACTTTCTGATCCTTATCTTTCAGACGTATCTGACGAGATTGGCTTGGAGCTTCGGAGGTCCGAGGGGGTCCCAGTGGACGTCACTCACAACTACACTGCAGACTTTGTATGGAAGTCGACCAGCTTCGATCGTATGCAGTTGGCGATGAAGACGTTTGCGGTGGACGAGAAAAGCGTCAGCGGGTATATCGTAAGTCGCGTCTTACTTTCCTAATAACCGTTACTGATAGCTATATGCAGTACCATAAATTGCTCGGGCATGAGCTCGAACCTCAGAGTCTCCGCACCCAAATGCCGAAGCGCTTTTCCGCCCCTGGTTTGCCCGAGCTGAACCATTCGCAGATGTATGCCGTAAAAAGCGTTCTTCAGAAGCCTCTCAGCCTCATCCAGGGCCCTCCTGGAACGGGCAAGACCGTGACTTCCGCTTCCATTGTCTATCACCTCGCCAAGATGAACCCGGGCCAAGTTCTCGTCTGCGCCCCCTCTAACGTCGCCGTCGATCAGCTCACCGAGAAGATTCATGCGACTGGCCTGAAGGTGGTCCGTCTGACCGCCAAATCCCGTGAAGCCCTTGACTCTTCTGTGTCGTTCTTGACACTGCATCAACAAGTCGCCAATAACACCACGCACGTGGAGCTGCAAAAGCTTATACAGCTGAAGAACGAGCAGGGCGAGCTGAGCTCGAACGATGAGCGCAAGTACAAGACGCTTATACGCCAGTGCGAGAAGGAAATCTTGACGGCGGCGGATGTGATTTGTTGTACTTGTGTTGGTGCTGGGGACCCGCGCTTGAACAAACTTAAGTTCAGGACCGTGCTCATTGACGAGGCCACTCAAGCTGCCGAACCAGGTGCGTGCACACCTTATTTTCTAACGCCGTTGCTAATACTTCTTGCAGAGTGCATGATCCCGCTCGTACTCGGATGTAAGCAGGTGGTTCTCGTCGGAGATCATCAGGTTAGTCCGTAACTTCTGTAATTTCCTGATTGATATTTACGCCACTATGTCAGCAACTTGGGCCTGTGATCATGAACAAGAAAGCTGCCCGCGCTGGTCTGACACAGTCGCTATTTGAGAGGCTCGTCGTCCTTGGGAACAGACCAATTCGTCTCCAGGTCCAGTATCGTATGCACCCGTGCCTTTCAGAGTTCCCATCAAACATGTTCTACGAGGGAACTCTGCAAAACGGTGTTACTGCCCCCGAACGATTGCGCAAGAACGTCGATTTTCCTTGGCCTGTACCCGACACCCCTATGTTTTTCTATCAGAATTTAGGCCAGGAAGAAATCTCATCTAGTGGAACCTCCTTCCTGAATAGGTGCGCTGATCTCCCATGTTTTAGAGTTCTCAGGGACTTACACGTGTGTATAGAACCGAAGCGTCTAACGTGGAGAAGATTGTTACCAAGTTCTTCAAGTCAGGTGTCGTGCCCGGCCAGATTGGCGTCGTCACACCGTACGAAGGACAACGTTCATACATCGTCAACTACATGCAGTTCAACGGCACGTTAAAGAAGGATCTATACAAGGAAATTGAAGTTGCTAGCGTAGACGCCTTCCAGGGACGAGAGAAGGACTACATCATCCTCAGTTGTGTACGCAGCAACGAACATCAAGGGATCGGTTTCTTGAATGACCCGAGACGTCTCAACGTCGCGCTCACGCGAGCGAAGTATGGTGTGGTCATTCTAGGCAATCCCAAAGTTCTCAGCAAGGTGAGTAATTACAATATCAGCTTGGCAAGCGTGTGCTCACTGTATCATGGTGATGTACAGCATCCGCTTTGGCACTACCTGCTGACCCACTACAAGGAGAAGAGCTGTCTTGTGGAGGGCCCCCTGAACAATTTGCAGCCCAGCATGATTCAGTTCAGTAAGCCTCGTCGAACTCTCGTCAAAGCTATGGATCAGTTCCGTCGTCACGAGACCAGCGCGAGAGATTACTTGGGTAATGGCCTGATGGGCGATGGTACGTATCTCCACCACATGCATGCTACCACAAGTTTCTGACACATTGCATCTCTCCAGGTCGTCGTTCTGGGACGCCTAGCCGTTTCGACGCGAGCTTCTATCGCACCCATGACGCGCTTGGCTACATCCCGTCAGATGTCCAATCCTTGCGTTCTCAAGCCACCTACTCCTCCGGACTTCCTATGTTTGCCGCCAGCGGTCCTTTCGGTCCAGGCATGCAGCGCCCAAGCGGAGCAAAGCGAAGCACTTACGGCAGTTACGCTAGTTCCATTATCTCCCAAGACATAGGGCCGGGAGGGAACGATGCGGCCAGTGTTATCGGGAGCGCCGTGGGCTTGTCTGACAGAGCGTCGAGCATGGCTTACTCCCAGTCCGACCGGCTTCAACGTCGCTCGTCGTTCTCGTCTATGGCAGGTGCCTCCGATCTTGGCAGTCTGTCCCAGTATGATTACAAGAGTCAGGACGACACCGTGGACATGGACGACATGAAGTCTCAGTACACTGGCACGCAATCCGGCGTTACGGTGTTCTAAGTGTCATGCGAGGACAGGCTGCTATCTTCAATGCATGGTGGAGCCATCCCAGCGATGCGCCCCTCCACACAGGCTAGCCGTCCCGCCCGCACTGCGTCTTGGAACCAGCCATGCTGTTCAGCTTCCACCACCGCGTGGAGACTCTGGACAGCGCCATCGTATACGGTTGCACTGTCCGTGCGACCTATACAATGGTTCGATACGTTACGCCGTACCACATCGCTATCATGATTGGCCGCTGATCGTCTAGGACTCGGCTGCACAGAGCCATATTCAGTCCTGCGCAGTTACAAGCTGCGACATCGGTCCCGCATAGGACACCGATGGATGGTAGTTGAGTAGGAGTGTTATGATGTTGGTGTCTTGTGCGTGTTATCGCTATGTACTCTCGTAAATTCAATACGATTCAATTGCTCGATAATATGTGGTGGGTAACCTCGTCGCCCGCATAAGCTCGACATCGTCGTGTACGTACTGCGTGCTAACCGTTACCAAACTTCCATCCGGTTCTTGCTATAACAGGATCGAACCTATAACGCCGCCAGGAACGAGTACTGGGGGAATTGTAATTATTAGCCTACATTCCCCAAGTTAATCACTGTTGAAATGAGGTGTCATTTACGAGACGTTCCTGGACGAGGTTCGTCAACATCCCTACTGATATGACTGGTATGTCGTTCGTCGGGATGTCGAGTAGGGTATGACGCCGTATGCATTGGCGGGACGCGGGGGGATGAATGAGACTGCTCCGTAGGGTATTCCGACTCAGTCTCCTGAGCATGTGACGGGGGATTATTGCCCGTCTCTGTGCTACCACCCGACTCGCGCCGGCGGTACGAATGCACTTGGACGCTCGGAGGTGTATCTCTTCGGCTGGGCCTGTAACTGCCGACATCAGGCGCAGACGCTGGCCCAGCAGTGGTAGCGTCTGCGCTCGGAGATTTTTTGACTGGCTATAAGGCGCTGCCTCTGGCGTGAATGGTGTCGTGATAGCAGCCAACGATAGGGACGCCCGCCTCGACACCGGAGCTCTGCTGTCCGATAGACGGGAACTTGATGTCAGGGTGGGCGAAGTGGAAGTCGCGCGGGGGTACGCGCGCTGTGCAGGAGGCGCACCCGGCATTGGGTGGAGGTATGTTGGAGGAGGTCGATTTAATCCTAAAGGGCTTCGAGTGTTGGATATCTGACTTGGGGGCGGTATTGGCGGCTCGCCTCGCGCGGAGACAGAGGGCGGCACGCGAGGGTACCCTTGGACCGCACTGCCGTGTGCATGATATGGCGTCATTATAGTCGCTTGTGCGGGATCTACCGCAGGTACCGGTGCCATCGGCATCGTGGGGGACGCCATGGGATGGCGGGAGCCATACGAGGGGATGTAGCCAGGCACAAGGCGCGTAACAGTAGACTCGAGGTACTCGAATCGGGCCTTGAGTTCGTCATATTCCGTCCTAGTAACATATTTCTCCCTGATCGGAAAAGATATAGATTGTGAGAAGTGGGCTGGCTCTGCAATGTATCAACTTACATGGGCTCGATGATGTGCCACTGACACTTGGCTTGTTCTCCACGTCGGGTGCAAGGGCCGCACGGCTGAGCTCTAGAACAATGTACGATAACGAAACTATGTTCAATGGGGATGCAGTGGGCCTACAGACGGAAAGAGTACTCACCTATCGCATTTGATCTTCCGTCTTTTGCACTCTGATGTCAAAGCGATGTCAGAGCGCATTTATTGAAGCGAAATAGGAACATGAAGCAAGTAAAGCGACACAATTTAGTCTCGCTAGACATCGTGTAGACAGTAATTATACACGCCTGTGCAACTCAAAGCCTGTCGGCGTCGCTTCTTCTTAGGTGGACCAGACGGCTCGTCTTCAGCGTCAGAATTATCGGTAGGTGGACGGGTACCTGACAAAGCGTCGTACAATATGTTAGCGCATTTTTCATCGATTATTATTCCGTTCTGACCTATTCCGCTGCTTGAACCAGCCATCGGATATCCTGCACTTTGCAGGTGTGGAGAATTTGTTGGCATAGGATGATGAGGTACGTTCATAGGAGGAAGATCTGGGTGTAAATGTCGAATAGAGGGCAAGGACGGAAGTTGTGGAGAGTTGCTGGGTATGTTTCGCCCCTCGGCTCGGGGAGGATTGCCGTAGGCAGCGGAATGTGTGCTGTTATAAGAAGGTCTACCAGGGTCCATCAGGGAGAAGATGTCAGAGGCAGCCTAGAAATCCACGGGGTATTACAGACAACATGGACAGAAGAGGTAAACGTGGAGAAGGCGTGAAGGCTTGATTTATGGGATGGCAAGGGCCGCAGAGCGGAATCGTCCCGTGGTCATAGCAGGACCGAGAAAGGACGGAGCAGATCTAAACGCAACCAACAATTTGTTTCGCGTGAATGAGCACCTGATAAGATGGATATCTACTGACTGAAACTGCGCCAAAATATTATCGGTAGAGTCTGATGACTGTGACTGTTAGGTTCCTGTGCGCTTACAAACCGGCAAAGGGAGACATTCGGTGGACTTTCCGCATAACAACGCAGCCCCCGTGATGCCCTGAGGAGAAGTGTTGCGACGAGTGCCGGCGACACTGCTCTTGCCATACGGGAGCGAACTATCAATTCACACCTATCTCCATTCCGTTATGCATGCAAATTCCATTGGGTCGCATAATATGTATCTCCCAAGAAAGGAAATTGCATATGAATTAGTTTGATCCGCTCAGAACCACCCATAATCGACGGGCTGTGTTTCCCGCTGCTGATGGAAGGTAAAGAGATACGAGCAACCTCGCACACGAGTCTCTGCCTCTCAGAGGCGATAATGCGAGAGCTACGTCTGCGCTGCGAGTTTGTGCACTTCCCTGCAACCTGCGAAGAAGCGGGAGCCCGTTCAAACTCCGCCACCTCATAACTTCGCGGAGATGTAAATCGAAATTAAAAAATAGGCATAACATAGCGGCATCTTTCGGCGTTCTCCGAAAACACCGAGTCGTGTAAGTTGGCAACGCGTGCAATCTCCGTTCTGTCAGATCTATGTTCCCACCTCCCAACTCCGTCACTTATGGCGGAACTCCTCCTGCATAGTCCCAAATGCAGGATAACGTAGTGTAGGTAGATGTTCTCTCTCAGCTTGTTATCTGCGCATATCTCCGTCCACTCCGGCTGTACTGTTCACGATGAACGCAGTTCGGCAGTAGCTATAGGCCTTCCAGGTACCTCGTACTCGGTGCCTGCCAGACATACATGTGTACATCTCTCATTGAATCCGCATGCTCGTGTCATTTGAACCGTGGAGTTGTCCATTGGACGTACACGGGTGTGAGCTACTATGCACGTGAACAGTCAGTTGCAACGGTACGTGTGGATTTACATTGCGGAGTATCCAGCCGTCTTTGATCTATACTTGCCCAGTGCACCTATGACGAACGGCGAAACCTATCCCGAGTAGCAATTTCCGCTACTCATTGCGAATAAATGAGCAGTCCTTTGCTCTATGATCCGATGTCGGTCACTGTCGGCCACCTTCTCGCAAACTTAACCGGGTACGCACCCATACTCCTATATTCTCAAGCTCATACTTTCACCCCACGATACCAGTCTTCCTGAAAGCCTGCCTGCGCTCTCATAGTATATGTTACCGTCTTCCTGCCGACCAGACTCAGCCATGTGATACACTGCCGAGACCTGTTGACCGCTGATCCTTCCGCAGAGTATATGGTTGCTCCAGAGGGACAAAATCATATTGTACGGATGGAAGCCTGATTTTCCTTGTATCCAGCTGGTCACCTGTTGTTGTCACTCCTCAACAGGTTGCGGACCGCATGGTGCGAACTGGGAGCATATTAATAGTCGTGAAAACGTATTATTGATTGCTCGTCCTATCAAGATATAAATGGGAGTCGTAAACCCATGGCAGCTCCCGGACGCAGCTTTGCCCCTCGAAACTGCTGTCGCAACACACTCCTCAAAGGCCTAAACAGCGCTTGGGTAACACGAGGGCTTTATGCCGTAAGTTATTAACATCTCGCGTCTTTCCTGGACGAAGCTCATCGAATTTACGGCACATAAGCTCCAGCCTCTAAAACCTTCCTCTGCTCATGGATCCTTCCGCACTGAAATGAAGCGCGGGACGTTTAAAAGGCCTCGAGGATGCAGGGATGATGATCAACATGCACCCGGAGGTGAAATATATCTTCAGCAATCTCGCCAAGCTAGATCTCGCATGCGTTTAACCACTTCACCTCGACCGTTGGATCCTGTTTATCTTGACGCCACTAGTACCGATCTCTCTGGGTCTTCTACACATTGAAGATATTGAAGGCCTTATTGCTACATAGCCATTGATCCCACTAAGATTAACGACCGACGGCGGCGGAACAACCAATGAGTTCCTGTGGTAAAGCGTCCCTATTGTGGTTCCGCCTCGTGTCGCAGCTTCTAAGACAGCTGACTACCGGACAGACCCCCTACCGTATCTCCAGTGATTTTCAACAGGTCTGTGCTTTATTGTCGCAATCAATATATTTTCTTGGCGGTGGTTTCATCTCGCCCGATTTGTTCTGTCTTGTTATCGTTGTTCTTCCTCTGACATATCTCCAGTCATCTTCAACATACCGCACACGCCCTCCTGCTTTCTGTAAGTGAATGCAAGACACTGTCACTTGCAATTTGCGTGAGATATCATTCTTGACGTATAGCCGTAACGCGCGCTGATATAACCATATGTTCAGGTTACCCCAAACACTGGCTCTAGAACAAGCCGGGCTTGACGACAGCTCACTGACATGTTTCGGCCTGCATGCAGAAGTATGTGCACCATCGAATTGTAAAGATGACCGTCTCCGGAAGCCGTGTGCTTGCGATGAGTGACACGGGTAGCGGAGCATGTGTTGACCTCGATGGTATATCCCGGATGCAGTGAATCAATCCCCGTCATCCAGCCCCCAACCAATCAGCAACATTGCAGGCTTCGACGTGTTGATACAATCCAATGACCTCCGTCCCTCCAAGATCGATACTGACCAATGCATTCCACATGCAGTCTATCGATGCATGTTCGGAAACAGCGGAAGAAGGCCCGGGCTCACGTCAGGAACACGCCACCAATGCATAGACTTCACGCGGCGTGTGGCCTGTTGGAATCAGCGACTCTCCTACCGTTCCTGCTGAATTCCAATCGAACGCCTCTGGAGCCTGTTTCCCCTCGATACCTGGGAGTTATCTGCATCCTAAGACATACTATCAATGAACTATCAGGCACGCATCACGCAACAGCATGCAATTTCCAACGCTTATATACGGGCGCGGAAGGGATTGATCATCGTCTGCAGGCATGTCGACATCTATGGGACACGCAACCGGAAGTACGCGCGCGAAGTCCGTTAATGAGTGCGAGGTGCGTTTCTCGTGACTTTCCATACGCGCGAGAACGCGAAGCATCGGAAAATAAGCACTGTGCATGTTACGTCAGTGCTCAAGTGCTCTGCTGTATTAACCCGGGTGCAGCTGCGCGCATCATTCCCTTGTACAAGAAACACCTACGGGAGATATATAATGTATCACACGAACACAGCAGGAATCCCATACTGTTGACTGCGATCACTGAGATCATGGCATAGAAAGCCCGGAGGCAGTCATGCAATTTATCCGCCCGACGAAATCGGTCAGCATTATTGCGCAGGCGTGCCGATGCAGAGCAGAAGGAAACCTGTGGCTTCATTGCATGTATCATACGCAAGAAAGTCAGCTACATTTGTACGTCAAGACGTACAGATATTACTAGCGAGAACGCAGATTGTGCGCTTCGACGGATCGAAACACCGCGTCTTTTTGCGATCATGAACTCAAGGTAGTCGCGATGGCATGCGCGAGAATGCTACAAAACAGCTTAAGTGAAGTCAAAGCACAGATAAACTAGGCACTTACTTGTGTACGGTGAACAGCGGATGCAACGTGTTCAGCCAGCTATAGGAAACGCAGTGTGCGTTAACGGAACTGTCCGGCACGTGTGTAACACTGCATTGCACTCACAAGTAGCTCGACACAGGCGCACACGGCGCGATCTGAGTGTTCGTTTCGGGAGTTCCGTTCTCATAAGCTTCGCAAAATCCCGTAGAGTTCACGAACCCAAGCGACGGCGCATTGTCCAGCAGGATATTGAATATCGGCCGCGTGTCGAAGACCGTTACCTGGTCCAGATCACGGTGCGTGGCTTGGAACACTTTTACGTTTTCGGAGAGCTGCGAATTATAGTCCGCGAGAGCTGAGGTAATTTTGGAGACCGCAGTTTGGCCCTGCTCGATAATCAACGGAGCGCGGTTGGTGGGAGGGACGGTGAGGAACAGGAAAGAGCGAGCCCCGCTCTCGTACAGGATCTCAACCTAAACAACGCAGAATGTCAACGTGCACCTCGAGGCAGACTAGAGCACTCATTCCAAGACGATTACCTGAGAGAAAAGACGCTCCATTAGGATGTGGTGAAAGTCGCTTTGAGACGTGACATTGGTCTAGGACCGGAAGGTGAACCGATCAATCGGGACAAGTGTGTACGGATAAACTCACCCAGGCAAACGAATTGCCCTACCGAAGAAGCATCATGAGACAAGAAATGCTGGGCGAACCTAAAGACCAGACGCACTACGTCGTTTATCCCAATCCAGATGGCGAACAAGCTGTTGGAACTGCTCCATTGTGCACCCTCTGGTTTCGGTGCTAGTATTGTCTTGAACTGTGATACTTGATCCACGATGGACCTGATGCGTGATGTGGAACAAACATGACAAGTTGTCAGCCATCTCCGAACCGGCATGTAACAGTACGCACAGCACTGTGGGCTCAAACGGCGCTACAAGCGCGGCATCGATGGTCGCGCCACCTGAAGCTAGATTGAACACCTGAGATTGAAGTCAGGACTTCATGCATCACGGCGAAGATTTCGGACCGCAGGTACAAACAGTCGGGTCCGTGATGTTGTAGGTTCCGCCTAACTGGCGTTAGAAGACATTTGAACTACATGTCAAACGGTCCTTACTCAAAAAGTTGACCCAATTAGGACCATTGGAAGATGTCTGTACCACGAAATGAAGTCAGTGTCCACTAGGTTTGGCATTGCGATGATCGCGGCTTACATCTCCGGGTACAGGGGAATCAACGCCAGCGGAGATGTTAAATCCGTCTGTCGTATAGGAGTCGCCAAATGTGAACAAGAAGTCCGTTGTTCCCCATGTGAGCGTGCTGTGTGCCACAGTCAGCGCGCAGAAGATTGTCGCCCATAGTAAACCGGACATTTCAGCCGTCGTGCGCTCACTGAACTGAGACGACTTGGACGTACACGCGTTTTCGTTATATAGTCATTTCTACAGCCCTTCTCGATTGCCGACGAAGGACCGTCGTTACGCCGTAGCACTGGCGAAAGCTGTGGCAAACGATGAGTGAGGTGCAATAGGAACGTTGAGCGGGCACTACTGATCATGTGGAGTGAGATGCATGGGGGCATTGAGTACAAAAACTTACTGATCATGTGGAGTGAGGCGCAATAGGAACACTCAGTCCGGAGACTATTCATCATGTGGACAAAGAAGAGGGATTCTGCAAGGTCAGCAGGTCGTGAATGTGTGCGGTGGCAAGCTATACAAGGCGACAGAGTGGCCCTAATCCAGATATTACAAGACACGAGGAATCCTGCATATAAAAACATGAGAGAGTCTTTCCCCATACTTCACGGCGGGGCACGGTGATAATGGAGAACATCAAAAGATCGTCACCAGCTTGATGTAGCATCTAAAGCACCGAAAATGAGCTCATCGCAGTTACGCGGACGGCTGGCTGAGCGAGTAGCTCCAAGAGAGCTCGTACCGCAGGCGAGCTTGCCAACACATTGATTACTGCGTTTCCTGTGGATAGTAGTTGATGGATGACCCGTGGTAATTGTGGCGGTAGACGTACGAAGGTAAATCCATTGAGCGCTCTCGTCGCGAAGTTTCCCTTCCGACGGGCGTCTGCCATTAGACGTCTGATTCGTCGAGCGCGTTTCAATGGGCCTTACTTTCCCATTCGACGATGTATAATTTGGTAGTATGATAACTTTTAGTAGGAGCGATTCTGATCTGCGCGTTTGGGTGTTGCATGATCGTCCCGAGTCGGGGTAGTGCGTCAATTTTGGTGACGATCATCGATCATGCATTGTCGAATTTCGTGTGACTAGCTGACGCGTCTTGTAAGTTACACAAATACACGCTATTGCAGCACAAGTACATCGAATACACAACACACAAATTAACAAACAAAATGACTATCACCGAGCTTGCAACCCTCGCAGTTCTTCCACCCTACACTGTATCTTCGCCCTCCGTACTTGCTTTTCTTCACGATGTGGCAAGACGACAGGGAGCTGTCTCGGGCTATCCAGTGATATTCTTCCAAGACACCCAGGCATCATCTACCATATACCTCGTATCGGGTTGGGAGAGCGTACCTGCACACGAGGTCTGGATAGCCAGCGAAGACAACCAATCACTACTCAAGAAGATGGCTCCGCTCTTGGAGTTCAAGGGGCTGTCACACGTTGAGATAGACTTTGAAACCATACCTCAACAACTCCAAGTATCATCAAGCGAACTCTCGGTCAACATAAAGTCCGAGTTTGTCGCCGAGGAGTTCAAACACGATGCTATAGGCCCACCATTATGGGAGGCATCAGGAAGGTTGCTTGGCGGAGAAGGTGAATGTCAGCTGAGAGTATACATCAATAGCGAGGGAGGTTCAGAGGAAGCGAACAGTACGAAAATGCGGGAGAGCGAGAGCTTGTCGAGGATCATGACGGTGCAAGTCGGAGAGAGGCAGCTGGCGGAGATGAAGCGTATTATTGTTGACGGAGATTAACACGAATCATCTGGGACTGTCACAACGTGTCTGCAATTATACGGTAGATCTATTCTTTCCTTCATTGGATTTCTTCATCAATTCACAGGGCGAGAATATGGCCCAAAGTAAACGTCGCTTTGGTAGCGTTCTTGAAGACCTTCCTAATCGGTCTCGACACTTCTGCCGCGCCCATCACTCAGGTTTGTTAGACGCCTGTGCCTGTGTCCATACATTTCTCCAGCCCGCCACAATACCCATGGGTACTGCTTCTCCTGAGCCTGTGCTCAGGTCTGCCATCAACGATGCTCAACCGGAGGCCACTACCAGTACATCTACACCACCTCCGTCAAGCAGAGCCAGCGCTCGCAAAGGCCGGAAACGCAGAAGCAAAGATAAACACGACTCCGCTACAAATACCCCAAAAGCCTCTAGCTCTCGTGCTACTGAAGGCACGTCCGAAGTAGGTCCTAGCAAAATATCAGACGAAGCCGACGATACCACTAGCTCCTTCACCGAGAAGGATTTTATCCCATTCACTTTCTCGGACGAGGAAAACCAAGCCGAGGATGAAGTAGTCGAGGTTGCGCCTCCTCCGCGGGAACGGGAGTGGGACAGAGGAAAAGGGAAGGGAAGAGAGAGAGATTACGAGAGCGCAAGGAAGCGGAAAGTGGACGATGTGGATTTGGACGATGGATATGCGAACAAAAAGCAGCGCGTTAATGCTGCCTCACGGCGTGCACCATGGGCCCAAGACGTTGATTGGGAGCATTGCAATAACGTTGCTGAACTGTGAGTAGCATATTTGGTATCTACGAAAGTTGTCGAATATTTACGTTCCTAGTTTGCATCGCGAGGTTGAGGCGTTTGTGTCATACATCTCACCGACGCCTGTTGAGCACGAAGTCCGCTCGTTGGTCGTCACCCTTCTATCTAAAGCGGTGACGCAGGCTTTCCCGGACGCTCGCGTGTATCCTTTTGGCAGCTACGAGACCAAATTGTATCTGCCTCTTGGGTGAGTGGAATCACAGACTTCGGCGGTGTACACATCTGACGCATAGACAGTGATATCGATCTAGTCATCGAATCACAATCCATGGCATACAACAACAAGACTGCTGTGTTACATGCTCTCGCAAACACGGTCAAGAAAGCCGGGATAACCGACAAGGTATCCATAATAGCGAAAGCTAAGGTTCCTATCATCAAGTTCGTAACTCGATACGGTCGATTTTCTGTCGACATGAGCATAAACCAGATCAATGGTGTGAAAGCTGGCCAAATGGTGAAACGATTTCTGGACGAAATACCTGCACTGCGCAGCCTGGTCCTCATCATCAAGTCGTTCTTGAGTCAACGAAGCATGAACGAAGTGTTTACGGGCGGTTTGGGAAGTTATAGCATCGTCTGTTTGGCGATAAGCTTCCTCCAACAGCATCCAAAAATACGGCGGGGAGAGATGGATCCGTCGAAGAACCTCGGTGTGCTCGTAATGGAATTCTTCGAGCTGTATGGATGTTACTTCAATTACCAAGAAGTGGGCATCTCCGTCCGGGACGGCGGCTCGTACTACAATAAGGCACAGAGAGGCTGGTCAGACTATCGTTCTCCCGGACTGCTCTCGATAGAGGACCCCGGAGATTCTTGTGAGCACTTTTTGGCAAACAGTGATTGAGCCGTCCGGCTGACAATGCTCTCTAGCGAATGATATATCCCGAGGATCTTACGGCATTGCCAAAGTACGTACAACATTCGCTGGTGCATTCAGCATCATGACCACCAAGGCGTACAACCAAGCGTCTATCATTGCGTCGCGTCGCGATCGCCGTTATGTCCGTCTACAAAGTAGGGGCGATCCCGAAGCGATGAGTATACTAGGGAGTGTCATGGGTGTAACACAGGAAGTGAGTTTGTCGTTCCTTCAGTTCCGTACCCCGCTAAGCATATCTCATGTCAATACAGACTGTGAACCAGCGACGGCTTGTACAAGAGGTGTATGATAAACGCATTCTTCATCGTATGCTGGGAGTGGACCCATCTGCGCCGATATCTGTATCGTCTTCTGCGACTGCGAGCCCAGAGCGGCGCAACGGTGCAAAGCGATCGCGTGAAGGTCACGAGAGCGTCAGGTCTGCATGGGAGGGGGCAGAAGGAGACATAGAGCCGGAGTCAGGCGATGAGAAGGGGACACAAGAGGAAGAGGAGGACGAGAGCCGGTATGGCATCGATACTCGGCGGCAGCCACCGAAAAAACGCAGGCGGACTGGCACGACGCAGGACACGCATATCTACATCTCCGATGACGAGGATGACGACGACGAGGATGTGCACGCCGATAATGCACCTTTGATAGTGCATGCGCTGGACGACTCTGATGATGAAGGCTTCGTGGCCGACAATACTAGCGAGCAAGAGGACGCGTATGATATAGACGGCTCAGACGACGGCGAGCGAGCACAGAAGGCTGAAAAAGCGCGAAGAACACGGTCCTTTTGGCTCTCGAAAGGCATTAGCATGTAGGCACGAGCGAATTGTGTCCTCCGCCCGCGCACATTTACAGCGCTCAGCAATCAGCAAAGAAGTTGACCGACGGTTGGTTACGGGCATCTCTATGCTTCACTTCATGTTCCCGTGTTCGATCTGCTGCCTTTCATAAAACCAATCATGATGGTTTGTACGAAACGCTGTCTCGACGAAGACAAAATTCCGTTCGCATGCCTCTACGTCGGGGCGTATGCCGCTCAGCGCCGGACGTAATGCCCGCAGGTTTACACAATCATCGGCCAACGACCCTTACGTGGGCGTCGGGCCAACTCGTTGTGCAGACGTCGTTGCCAAGGGCTGTGTGGGTGCTGGGTGATTGCCATCGGCAGATGATGAGGGCGGTTGCTAGCAGAAGGCAATGTGGATTGATGTAGAGAGGCATAGTTTGATTTATACCAACGCATGATTTTCTCGCACACTCTGAACACACTTCGCGAGACCTCCATGCTGCCAAGGCGTGCGCTGTGTCTTTAACCTCTCTTCCGTTTTTCTATTGCTCTTCTTGAGGCCAACACGTTTGAATTACTCTGGTTTCCACGAGGAATTTCTTGGGCGCTCCGCTTGTGTTGTCTTGTGCGGCTCTGCGGACAGGTGCTCTCTCTTCACGCGTCTTCGACACCGACCACATCGTGGCCATCCTACCTTTCGACGTGCAGACCATTGCAGGTGCTGGTCGCTCGTGGTCTCCGTCTATATTGCAGTCTTCCGACACTCTTTTACAGTAATCTACAATGTACGTCCTTCCATTCCAGCGCTGGCAACTGTCAAGTTGCAGAGTGCAGGGCTTCGTCGTGCTCATCATGTACGGTTTACAGGAGCACCTCCCGCCCATCTGTTCCTCAAGTAAACCTCAAGGACCGCATTGCTGCGCTGCAGCAGAGATCACTATCCCCTGCTCATCATGATGGCGCTTCCAGCTCAGCTCATGCCGGCCCAGGAAGTCTGAGGGATAAGATCGCTAGTTTCGAGAGGCAGGGTGCGGTTCCAACTCCTCGTGGCCGGTTTGGCGCGGGCGCGCCGCCCGTGGGCGACACGTCGTCGAAGAAACGTGGGGAACTCTACGGGAATCGCGTACCAGAACTCGCGAAGCCGTCGCCTGACGCCGCCCTTGCTGGTCGCAGGCGTACCATCTCTACCTCGGACTCGTGGTCACAGTCCAGACCGACAAGTCCGTCATCAGATCTTCCGGATGAACCTGTGCCTCCATTACCAACGTCGATTGCATATGCTGGTCGGCGCATCGCGTCAGACGTTTTGCCTCGACGTCAGCCTATGTTTGACGCAGAGAAGGAGAAGGAGGTATCGTCTAATGAACCTGTGGAGGCGGATGGGGTTGAAGCTGAAGTGACACAGACTTCCACTCCACCAGCTATCCTGGTCGCTGCAGAGGAAGTATCACCGGCTCATTCTTCCCCGGACACGCCCTCTCCGTCAGCGGACGACCAATCCTCAGGAACCACAGAGAAACCTTTGGTGGTGTCTATCGATCGGGAAGGGGCCGATAGGGCCACGGAGTCTCCCGTGAATGAGACACAAACGGCTAGTTCGCCTCACGAGTCTACTCCCTCGGTGAAGCAATCTTCTCCAGTGGATTCCTCTCTGCCTTCTCCCGTTCCATCCCCCACATCTGCTGTTCAGCTTGTTCCGAGCACAGACAGTGATGTATCTTCCGGTGCAGAAGATACCGCCACGAGTTCCGACTCCATTCCAACTCCCAGTGACAGAAGTTCTTTCCATATAGCGGAATCACCCAAAGACGAGGAGACAAAGGGAACGATATCTGTCTTAGGCCGTCAGGTACACGTTGTGTCTCAAGTCAACAGACAAGACGACGTCAAATCTGCGGACATCCCCGCTATTACTCCGGAAGTAGAAATCACTTTGCCGCAGCGAAGTGTGGAGAAGAATGTCCTCACTAAACGCGCTGATGTTCGGGAAGACCAAGTCCCGAAACCTGACCCTCAGGTCGTTATCGTCAGTCCTGAGCCTACCAAAGCCACCGCGCCTCCTACTGTCACGCGCACCATCGTGGTACCCTCACCTGCGACTCCGCCGCCGCCTTCGCCTGTGCCTACACCACCGTCGCCCTTCTCTTCGGATGCTACCAAAGAGCGCAAGGTGACACCGACGTTCCGTGCCGTCGTGCATCGCAAAGTACGGGAGACAACTCCCTCTGAGCCTTCACCGGTAATACCGAAACAATCCTCCCGCGTACCCCTCACGCAAACGCCTGTGACACCTACCGTAAACAGGATCAAGAGCGCGGCGATTGCAGAGCCGCAGTCACCCAGTTTCGGCGATCTGGCAGCTTTAATGGCCGATGCAGCGTTGCTGGAGGAGCACCTCTCTGGTGTACCTCCTCCAGCGAAGAAGGCATCGCCTCCGCCGACATTCAACGTCGAGCCCGCTATTCCAGAAGACCGCGAGATGGATCCTGTGAGCCCTGTTGCTTTGACAATTAGCGATCAACACAGCGAAGTCTCTCTCGACACGCCCGATATTTCGTACGCGGTGGAAGAGCAGCTACTTCAGCCGTCGCTGCCCGTTCCCTCTAACCCCATCCCACGCAGGGTGTCAATGCCTGCCCCGCGGGTGACGCAAGACCCACCGTCACCTCCGCCCAAAGAGCGCCCGTATTCGTCTCTTCGGGTACGAAAGCAGAGTATTCCCGGCGAGTATCCTCGGAACAGTCTTTATTCTGAAGTATCTTCTGAGGAATCCACGGTTATGGTCTCGAGGCCAGCCTCGCCGCCTGCGAATAGCGATACGAGCTCGGTACGAAGCTCGAGCAAGTCGTGGAAGAGCCCCAGAAAGTCGATCGGTAGAGCCAGCTCGTGGCTTTTCCGGAGCAAGAAAAATAGTTCAGTCGCCGGTGTGTAGACAACCCAGCTTTGATTTCACTAAAAGTTGAACTAAACGGATTCATGCAGAGGAAGATGGTGACCTTCCATCATCGTTGCTAACACCATATCCGCTCACGATGACGCGGTCTACGAACGAGTCTTCGACCTCACAGATTCCCCGTCGGCCTCCATCCTACGTTTCAGTCTCGTCTGTTGGCTCGGGAGACATCTTTGACCCAGAGCTCGTCAACGCCTTTCCTTCAGTTCCAGGGGCGCCGTCTTCAGGTCATGCACCTGCGCACCGCTCCAACACGCTTCCCCCGCCGCCCGTTCCGTACTTACCCCCATCTGCTGTGAACCGTGCCCACACGGTGGCCGGTGGACGCTCCAATGGACGTCAACAACAACAAACTCGTCCGTTATAATTGTTCCCATGCTGGTTCGCGCGAGTCCCTTCCTATTTGCTTCGTCTTATGCCTCTACTATCCCACACGTAACACAGTCACTAGGTATATCACGGATCCCTCTTCTCTCGTTCCTCGCTCATTTATTTGCCCTACCGCTATCGTCCTCCGGAATAGTATTGCTCTCAGCTGCTTTAGCATAATGCAATCTGTTAACATCTCATGTCGAGCCTGATGGCAGCAGTGCTATGCACTAGAGCTAGTCGAAGCTCGAATATTGTTGTGTTGTCATCCTGCTCAAGGCACGATGTACGGCTGCATCGATCGCTTATGATCGTGAGTTGAGTTCAGGAGCCTCGGTCGCGTATATTAGCTCTGTTCCTACTTCGCGAAGGGCTGACGCCCCTCTCATTCTCTATCTCATACCATTACCTTAGTTCATTCCACTTGGAGTTTATAATGTCTTCGCTGCCCAAAGTCAACGTTAATGACCGACTTGCACGTTTATCTGTGCAGAGATGTCAAAACGGAAATTGTACGTGCCACACTCCTACAGCTGAAGCGCCGACAAGAAGCTGCTTATTCTGACCCCTGGTTCGGTTAATTTTATCAGGTCGCCATTCCCGACTGCAAGACCCCAAACTGAAGCTTATGAAATGCTCGGGGTGTAAAGTTTTCTGGTACTGTGTGAGTATTATATTGCTGCTCTTTGTTAGTCCTTTGTACAGGATTGTCTACTAACTTGTCGACGCCAAATATTGCATAGAGTAAAGAATGCCAAGCAGCAAACTGGCCAGAACATAAAGCGATCTGTCGACAGGCCAGAAAAGAGAACCAAACGATCGACGAGCTCTCAAAAACCCTCGAAAACAACCTCGTTGTCTCACCAGGAGGCACCGTGAACGACTACGAGAGCGAATTCCGTGCCTTCGTCGACCACTTCCGCCCGCAAATCCTCATGGCCGCGCTGAGTGCCTTCCGCCACGAGCCCACCCCCGACGAGCCGCAGGGCTGGCGCGACGACGTCTTCCACATCAAAGCGGTGCGCCAGGCGCACCCGCCGGCCCTCGCGCCGCGGTGGGCCCGCTTCGACGTCGAGAGCGCGCTGCGCATCCCCGCCGCCGAGCTCGCAGAGATCTTCGGCGCAGAGTACGCGAACGTGCGGCGGAATAGGGCGGCGGATCTGCGCAAGGCGGAGGGGCGCGGTGCGGGACACGGGATGATCACGATTTGGGTGTCGGGCTTCACGCCGCTGGCGACGATACAGGCCCCCTGGCCCTATTTCTTCTCGCCTTCTACGGTAAACGGGACGGAGCGTGTTAAAGTGGACCCTCTGGTGTTCTTGCAGTATTCTATCCGGAAGTTGGTCACCAAGTCGCTAGAAACACGAGAGCGGCGGGCACATAAGTAAAGGACGATGGTGCAGCGCTAGTCACGACCCCAAACCCCCCGCATCTCCTGATCTTGTATGTCCAAGGAGGAGCCTAAGTTATTGATATATATACACTGCGATGCGCAGACATCAATCAAACAGTATGATACGGGTGAATTGGCACCAAGAGAATATTCTCCAGCCATTCTCTCGCGAGTCCATAACCTCGAGATCGATTGAAATCAATCGACTCCATCCGTGAATAGAAAGCCTGTGATGTCGACTCTTAGCGTCGATGTATCTCAAAGTATACATGAACGATAAGAGCCGAAACATAAGACCACCAGTAGTATCCTATACATCGTCAGACGACAGGAATGCCCGCGCACTTGATACACAAAGATAGAAATTATGAACACACCCCTTTTTGTGCGACACATTGGTGCGGTTTGCTTGCTATACAGGTCGATTGGTCGACGACGGCCGGTTGAGGAGTACTACGACGAGACAATCTTCAGAACCCTGTAGACCACGGTTGTAATTAGCATTTTCTTCGTTTTCTAGAGCGAATACGCACTATCGCCCGAGAAATCTAACCACTTGCTACCTTGCAGCTGGCTCTCACTAGATATCCTCCCATATCGCCGGCTATCAAGTCTTCGGAGTGCCTTTATGGTAGCAGACGTGCTCAAAGATGAGTTGAGACGGTGGATCTTCGTATGGGTAGGTGGCCTGGCAGGATAAAGCAGGGGTAGCAGCTGTCGAGGAGTACGTGACCGATAACAGAATTAGCCAGAATCTTTACGTCGGTATTGTCATCCACGAGGTATCGACGTATAGTATCCTGCGCGCGCCGGTAGCCATAGGAGTCGTGTAGTGCGAGATAGTTTCTTCAGGAGTGTGAAAAATGGGCCCGGAAGAGGGGAGAAAAACTGTGGCAACAAGTTGGGCGGTTTGTTCGAGCGATACGAGGGTTGGGTGCAAGCCACGAGAAAGATAGCGGTTGAAAATATGCCAGACGAGAGTTGCAAAGTGGGCGGGTATGAAAGAAAATTCTGGACGTGTGAGATCGGCCTGGCGGGCTGACGAGCAACTTTTGAGCCAATGAATCCAGTCGCGCGACCCAAACACCAAATCTCCTCCTTCGCAGAGTGCTCTGCATGCATTGGCGAGGGAGAGAGAGGCAAGCTTGTCGTGGTGGGATGTTGGTACAGGTTGGTATGAAGGTCGCAGAGGAGCGGCTGGGTTGGAATTGGAGGTGCGAATTTGGACGATCGGTGCGGTTCAGACGAGTTGGGCGGAGACGCCTCTTCCTGCACGGCGACCTCCATCCTCATGGCCTCCCGACCTCCAACGACCACGCTGTAAACATCCTCTACGCCCGAGACACGGTAATCTTGCAGAATCACACGACCAGGAATTTCTCCAGATTTTTGCTCGCGATTCTTGGATCGAACTTTGTTGCCACTGTCTTCTTTGTCACACACTGCTGGAATTCGTCGCCGTTTCCCTGGACTGGCGATCCTCAGGCTCCCGATTACTGCGGTCTTTGTCCATGAATTTGCTGCATTTCGTCCCGCGAGCGAAGGAAATTTTATTTTGACGTTCGTAACGGCTGGATTCAGTCACAACTTGGCGCAGAGGTCGCTGCGACCTCTCCGTACGTCGTCGTGCCTCATTCTGGATACCCAGGCTCGCACATCCTCTTGTCGTGTTGGAGGTGGACATCGCTCGCGGTGCTGACGTCTTGCATCTAGTCGCAACTTTTGGAAATGGCATGCAGGTTTTGGATGTCACACAATAGGCCGGAGGACCACTAGAATCCTTCCCGCGACAAATCCTTGCTCTTGAAGGGGCAAGCAGCTTCACGCTCATCGCGTCCGCAGGTGCAGAACCAGCGCAATCATCCTGTGATGGGGGCACGACTCACGCACAGCGTTTATGCCCAAGGTGCGCCTTCGTTTCTATGTTCATACCGCATATGCATGCAAGACGTTTGGAGGCACCTCACGTCTCGCATGCCTATGTCAAGATGCCCACGGTGGCTCAGCGAGGATAAATCTATTCAGACGTCCGGCGTCCGCTCAGATTTTTCTGAGCATAGTCATGAAGACCTATCGTCTACAAATAATACCACGGTTCAATCGTCCTTCATAATCTACATATTGTGAAGGACGACTTGCCTTTCGACTATCTCCTCAATCCCGCCTGCGCCTGGTCATGTGATTCGGCGTCTATAGGACCGGCGCTCATTTGACCTGGGGTAGGCTCTTGGATGGCGGGATGGGAGAAATAGCGAGAATCGAGGCCTATATCCCTCGGATATCGTCCATGTTGCATTCTAGGAATGCCAATTGTGGTGAATATGTGGTCGGTTTCCAGCCATAATGCCAAAGATCCGGATTAGTTGAGGTTGTAACCGATGCTCATTTGGCATGGAGCATACAGGCCCTAGGATGCGGGAATGAGAGGCATAGCAAGAACTGAAGCACAATTTACCTTGAAAGTTGACCATACTGCATTCCAGTGATACCAACCGTGGTGAACCTATGGTCGTTTCCATCCATATTCCCAAGGATCCGTGTTCGTGATCAACGGTAGCAGGTGGCGGACGCAGCTACCACTCGCAGCGTTCATGTTCTCCGTCTGTTGCTGCGGGAACTTCTAGGACGTATGAAACGTATCAATATCAAGCCGTCGACACTGTTTGCGGTCATATTTCCTCGGAAATGAGCATGTAAAGTGCAAGAACCGCGGTGAATCCTCTTTGCACGGTGCAGGAGCCCCTAGAAACCTCAATTGGACCGTAACATTCCTGAATCAGCACATACCGACCTTCTCCACGGTTATCCGTCCGTTGTTATCTTCATCTTCACGCCTTTGCGCGCGTCGGGGGAGCCATCAGCGGACGTATATTCGTCGAGTCGCGCTAGCGGAAGCAAATCCAGACCCTCGGTGTCGCGGCGTTTTCTGCAAGAGGCGACGGGCACCCTTGATGCGACGCGTCTTTTTACGACATCAGCTCTCCGCTCGAGTTCGCCGTCAGTACTTAAATCAGGGTCTGCAAATGTGGCCCCCTGATCCAGGTTTTCCAGCTCAACCACCCACTCTTTTGCTACTACAGCTGTCTCTCGTTCAGCCCACGCTCTACCTTCGTTTTTGGCGTTGAAACGGCGTTCTCATGAGTCAAACGCAGGCCATATTGCCTCCTTATCCGTCGTTCTCGCTGGTTATGGCCAGCATGGAGACGTACCCGCTCCGTCTTCCTGCCTATCGCTCTTCGTATCTCAACCGTCATCACCCGTACCCCAGAGTCAAACGTCCGCTGGATCTCATGGTTCGTTTCGCTCTCTTTCATCGCCCACAACTCCTACGAGCTCTGATAACCGTTATGGCGTTTCAGCGCACAGTCGACAGGCGGTTTGATGACGACGAGCTTGAGGAGAGCCCGATGTACTCTAGACAAGTGCGTTCATGCTCACTTTTCGCCGTTTGAGGCTGCCCTGACGCGTTCTTCCAGCCAATCACTCGAAACGACTCGGAGGACGGGACAGACTTGCTGCACGCTGCTTTGCACCCAGCTGCATCTCTTGGCGACGGTTCGGACGATCCTAAGAGGACTTCGTTCACGTCTCTGGTCATTGTACGTTTTATGCATTTGAGTGATTTGCGGTTGAATCGGGCTGATGTTGTCATTTGCTTCCGTTCCATCACTAGGATCTCAGTCTTGCGGTCAGACGCGGATGCAGACGCGTTCTTGCTGCCACAGGCACACAAAAAGGGGCCGTCACCGTCGATTCTTCGTCTTGAACGACTGCTCGGTCTGTTGGTATGCTTTGTTTCTTGCGTCACGCTCCCCACAATCTTGAAAAAGTCACTTCTTCGCCACACCCCCCATAATTTCTGTTGTAATATCACGTCACTTCACTTTTCACCAGTCACTCGTTCTACTTATCACTCTGTTTGATCTTCTCGCTTCTAGCTTGACAGCTTGTATCACACGTTTCTTCGGTCACTCTTGCTTTGGTTCGTGCTGTGTTCTTTGATCGCGCTATGTTTTGAATCGTCTTCATTTGTCTTGTTCACACTGTCGTGGCACTCTTCAAGTCTTGGTATCTTGGTATCATGGCAGTTTGATTTCTTGTATCACTCTAGATCGAACAGTGCACCGAGTCTTGCGGTGATATCATTAGCGGACTCAACAATATTATTTTGTGAAGCAAATATGGAGCAAGAGACACAGGATAGCACACCAAACAGCTTGACCGCCGTGCAGAATTTGCTGAGCCCCGCGACAGCGGCGACGTGGGAGCCACCTTACCATGCTTGCCTGGGGGGCAGGGTATCCGTCGGGGCACATAGGCGTGGGCTACAGCTGCAGTACATTTGGGTCAGCATCGACATAGCTGTGCTCATCTAGAGGACGCACTTGAACCCTCAATAAACGCAGAGAATAGACCAGTGCGGGTTGGACCGGAGGCTTATCATCCTCAGGGTGTGGGACGATCATATGGGAGGAATTTGGGTCCAATTTGAACGTTGAGGCCACGAACATGTAGCTGACAGACCATGGGGGAGGTTCAAGCTTCTATCTGTGCAGGATGAAGGAGAAGAGCAAGCAAGAGAACGCGCCGTCGACACGTCGTCAGCGGGCGGTACGTGTATGGAGCTGAGGGCGCGTTGACTGCTTCATCCGAGCCGTCGTTCGAGACGTGAGGATGTACATGAAGATCATCGCACTATGCGCATTGTACAGCAGCCTATTATCTGGACAGTGAAAGCACCCCAGAGGAGCTGGAAAAAGGACAATGATGGTGGTCGAGTCAGAAGAGAAGCGTGTGGCTTGCCGCTTGAATGAGTGTAAGCGATCGATTTGAAGCGACATAAGAAAGATAACAAAGTTTTGAAGGCAACATCACAAGCCACTTTCTAATGCCACCTTACGGAATGTTACTGATGTTAATTTGTACCGACGTCCGGCGGACGGGTTTAGTCTCAAAATCTAAGCTATATACTACTTGCATGAGCATAAATGCATTGCTTTGGGAATAGATGGGAGATGTGATGTGTCATGGCACAGTTTGATACTAGTACAATATGCGTTGTGATAAAATTACGGTACCAATGGCCCGTTCATATTACCTATGCCAGTAAACATGCGAGGTCCCGGCCGAAACAGAAACATGGAAGGCATGGATATGATCGTGAATGCACACCAGAAGTGCATGTCGAGCATATGCGAGATGAGACAAAATCAACTCATAGAACGTAGTCGAGGTGAGCGCGACTTGTTGGGTGACTGTGAACCTTCCGACATCTCCCCCTCATCGTCTGGAAGCTTGCGAGCCTGCGCAAAGAACAGCCTGGCATCTCTATCGGAGATGTTCTGGATATGGTACATATTGCCTGATCAACAACGTACGTGGTCAGTCAAAGAGGTTGAAATAACATGAAAATGAATAATGACCTCGAGGTACCAGGAACATGCTACCGCTGGTCAAGATGTAACTTGTGCGGTGCACCCTGAATGTGACAGCGCCTTCAATCAAATAGAAAATCTGTCATAAGGATATCAGTACATCTCCACTGTGAACAGCACCATATACATACGAAGGTGTTGTCTTTAGTTCCCTTGGTAGGCTTCTGACCATTAGGCGGGATCAGGAGTTGTCCAGCAGCCATGAAATCGCCGTCGCCAAAGATCTTTTGGAACGAGAAATCGGCGTTGGCAGCTTGTTTCGTACGGACCATCTTAGCCGTAAACGCAACACCTGGATGACATGATGTGTTATTCGAATGCAATAATTTGGGGAGACGTGACACTTACGCCTCGTGATCTCCTCTTTCGTCTCGTAGTCAATGACCACGCCTTCAGATTCGGTCTTATCGTCCCAGCCCTCCTCGGGATTATAGTCGAGTATAGGATCGACAGTGACGCTCTTGCTCCGCGCCGACCGCTTTCGCCTATGCTTCGCACCAAGGGGTTCTATCTCCTCCTTGGGCAAACGACGGATCTCCTTGATGGTAGGCACGAGACATTGCCCCGAATCTCGTCTGCCATAGACCACTTTCTCGAGGCGCCACCACTCCAGAGGTTTATATCTCATTCGTTGACTGCGTCGTACACCGTCGTCATCCACGTTACGGTCTTGAACGACTAAAGGGATAGAGAGTGAGACGAAATCGGATTGGCAGGTAGCGTACATACTTTCGTGGAGGACGTTCTCCTTCCGAGACTGACTCCTTGGTTTCTTCTTGGCTTCGGTACTGGTGTCATCTATGCGGACCTTCTTATTCGGCCTCTGGTCCTCTGTACTATCATTCCCTTCTCTGCTGCGACCCTTCCCCTTCTTACGTTTAGGCGGCTCCGGTTCTGGCTGCTCCTCATGCTCCTCAGGCTCTTCCGGCTGCAACTCTACCTCTGCGAGCCCCTGCGCGATATCATCCTCCATGCCTCCTTCCACGTCCACGTCCGTATCTGGTTCTTCTTCCGCTATCTGAGAAGCCCTCCTCTTGCCCTTGTCCTTATATGCTGTCTCAACAATCTGTGTAGGCTCCTCCGCCACCTCTTCCTCAACCTGCGCCTCCTCATCCTCGTCCACATCCTCGGCGGGCAGATTCAAGTTCATATTCGCGAAGCTAGGACGTCGATGCAGCGACTGCTTGCGCTGAGGCGTAGGCGTAGGCGTGACGTCCCGGTCGGACTCGTCGTCGGTCGGTGGTGCATTCGGGTCGAAGCCATTATCATACACACCCTCATCATATCCACGTCCAAACTCGTCTTCATCGTCGGTGTCTTGCCGCGCGCTGGCCAGCGACAGACGCGAGGGTCCGGAAGAGCGACCGTTGGCCTTGGACTGGCGTTTCGAAAACGCGGAAGCAGGCCGTGGTGACGGAACTTTGTTAAAATCAACGTCTGAACGACTCGCCACAGGTCGTGAAGAGTTCCCTACACGCTGGATGCTGGAAGTGATACCATTGCGTGAATGCGAGAGATACGCTGATGGACTATTTGGAGCACCTGCAACAAGATAAGATCTCCACGTTGATCACACAATTGAACACTCACTATCGTCCAACTCCATGGACATTTCTCCGTCCTCGTCATCCAGCTCGATAATCGGTGTCTTCGTCTTTGGTGCTCGCTTCTTCTTGTTTTTCGGTTTAGGGGGCGTTCGTAGATCCGCTTGCCTGATCACTTGCTCGAACGGTTCAAATTCGTCTGAATTTCGCTCGACATAGCCTACAGCGTAACCGGTACGTTTACCATGCTGAAGGTCGTCTGCACGGTAAGGGATGTATTTCTGCGGTCCTCGTCGGGCAGTGCCTATGCTGCTCTTGCGCGCTGATGTAGGCATTTCCGGTGCTTGTAATTACTGTCGCTGACGCTGTCAGTAGTATCGAGAGTGCTGAGGTCGGCCAGGAAAGCTTGGCTCAAGGCATCGCCGAAATACAGGGCGTTCAACAACTCAAAGTCGCAAACAAACTCTAACGCGAGATCACGTGCAGATCACGCGACTCATAAATCCCGCCTCTTTCCCATTCTGGCTATTCCCGCCTTTCTCCATCCCCCACATCTCTGAGGCTGCCCTGTCCCCTTGAGCACCATCTGATACTCCAGACATTCGTGAGACTTGTGACAATAAACGCCTTTGCACAACCTGGCCACGTCCTGGTTGTCTTACGACGAACTTCGGCAAGTAACGCTGCTCTCGCGCTATGGCTGACTTTGGAGTTGCTTTGGAGTCCCTTCAATCCATGGTAAGTAACGAGAGTATCAACTCGCTCGGTAATGTTTGTCGACAGTTTACATCTGGAGTTTGAGATAGGAGAGATGATGGGACTGGTAAAGCTGCGAATAGAAGGACCACAGTCGACGGAAGTGTCCTCACTAGGCATTCGCGTAACAGGTACGTATTCAAAGTCATCTCATAGAACGCAGCTTACGCCCAGCCAATTAGAGACACACCCCAAGACTTGTGGCTCAGACTCGTACAAATGTATCTTGCTATACACGAGCCGAAGTTTTCACCACCGAATCTCAGTGGGTGGTGTAACGAATACATCTACAGTTGTATTCCGTCGTGTCCTTAAAGGCATCACCGTAAAACACCGAATTATACCTGATGGCGGCTGGTATGTGCTCAATTCTTCTCGTTGGTATCTCTAACGTTCATATCGCAACATAGGTCACTATACTGATCAATTTTGACCTCCTCCCAGTCCTGGCTTAGCCCATACTTCACTCGCCAGGTTGCCATGAAGACCTTTATATCAGCCTGGCGAGCGAGTTTATGGTACGCAATTCGGATATGCACACAGAAATGAGATGCGCGTTGTCCCAAGGAACCTATGCGCCATCTTTCATGCGCCTAGTATCAAATAGGCTGAAAGATGAGATAACATATCAAAGCCATCGGAGCCGAGCATTGGTACTGGGTTCGAGTTGCTTTGCCATCCGCAGCCATACAGCCATGTCAGACTACAACACCGAACTTACATGTCGGACGTCTCTGCGGTATGCCGCTGAGGTCATCCTTATGTTTTGGATCTCACAGAGGGCAACAACATCCGTCATTAAATCTAACAGGTACCAGGGCCGTGGAACATCTCAACAAGTCCCTGCGCTGCGGCAGGGAAGCAGGTGTCTAATATGAGAGTGATTGAGCAAGGCATACAATAGAAGGAAGCTTGTAGAGTACTGGACGAACTTTATGATAGCCGACATATATTCATGTCTGGAATGGACCGCTATCACCGAGAAAACATCTGATTTTCTTGCACCAGCCTGAGAGAATGTTCCGAATTCGACTCGCTTCGGTCCAGCGCAAGGCAGAACTTGAACGCACACCGTCATTGCGGGGATATCTTCTGGGCCTGCTTCTCTATCTCTTACACTGCGACCTACGACGACTTCATCTTTCAATTATCTTTGCGGACGAATTTGCGCCTCTGCACGTCGTGGATCGAGTCTTCCTCGCCGAGCAAAGCGTTAAACAGACGGTGGCCCGCCGAGGCGCATCAAAACTCACGCTGTGATCGTCGCTATCATATTCGTCTGCGCCAAGTCCGTGCTCTCACTCCGCCCCCTCCTCTCGCTTTGGACTCGTCCCTCTACGAGTTCACTGGCCTCAGGTTTGTCTCCATATGTTCTGGAGGTACATCTCACCTTCGTCTGGACAAGCCTGCACCCGCTCATCGATGCCCGTATAGGTTTGGGTTCGCGAATGCCTCCAACATCGACAGTCTTCTCGACAAGGAGGACGTCTCGCTAGAAGCTATCTTGGACGAAGACGAACTTCTGCAAGAATGCAAGGCACAGAACACTAGACTAATTGACTACTTTCAGCGGGTTGATGTGCTGCAGAGACTGTTGGGATATGTCACGGGACAGATACAGGGAGAGGAGAGAGGCAGATTCAAGTGAGTCGTGAAGTCATCTGTTCTTCTGTCTCGCAATATATATTCTTTGCACAGATACCCCTACGTCGCTACCGAGGTGCTCTGCAGTGACATATGGTCTATTGTAGAGACTTGCGTATCCCAGCAGGACCAACTCCTGAGGCCCTTCTGGGAAGTAGTGCTTGATAGATCCCCGGACGACATGAAGACGGAGATGGTGATGGCCTCCCACTTCGCCAAGATCAACGCCACGTTCTTGAACAAAAAGCCAGCAGAGGTGAATCGTATCCCTTGTGCTTCTTTCGCCGATGGGTATGAATACCGTGCGCCTAGATGCTTGCATTTATTCAAGCGCAGCCCAACATCGTCGAACGACTCCTGCGTCACATCGAAACTCCAGCATTCGCAGATCTCCTTATCCGCATAATACAGCTTGATGAACTGCCGTCTTGCTCGAACGTTTTGGAGGTATGCCCCTCACGCTTCGTGACGTACTGTTCCGAGAGCTAGTCTTACATTGAGGCGCGCAGTGGCTTTCCAAAGAGAACCTGATGTCGCGACTGCTCGACCTATTGGCTCCAACACAGACCCCGGACATGCACAACGTGGTATCTGAACTAATAAAGGGTATAATCTCTATGGCTGCGCCCTCGCCTGGCGCTGGACTATCGGACGGGCTCAGCAACGGACCTGCCTCTAATCGCTTTGCCCGAGAACTCGCGCACAAAGACAGTGTCACCAAACTAGTTGGTTATATCCTGACTGAACTTCCACCCTCTCCGCCACAAACAGACGAGGCGCACGCTGCCGAAGATGTGTTTGCGCCGAGAACATTGCCAGACGCAGAATCAACGACGTCCTCTGTTGTTCAGTCGATATGCATTATCATTGAGCTGATCAGGCAAAATAATTCGGATTATTTTGAACCGTACTTATTCCATACGTTGCGGAACAGGCTCATACAAGTTCAGCAACAGCTTCAGATGCATACGCAGGATGGAAGAGAGGCTCTGGAGCGCGCTATGACGGAGATGGTCAATCGTATGGGTGTGGTACACCTTGGCCCTGTGCTACAAATCATGTGCGACAAGCTGGACGACCTCCAACGTTATCTCCGGAAACCAAGATCTCTTGTGAGCTTGCTTTCACTGATCGCTCAGTCCTGTTTGAGAGAAATAACCTTCCGCATCAGAATGGGCCAGTCTTAACGACTGTTGGGGCACTCACCCCCCTTACATTCGAACGTTACCGGATATGCGAGTTGTACGCGGAGCTTCTCCACTGCTCCAATATGTCCCTGTTGAACCGACCTTCCGAATACGACCACCTCTACGATTCGGAGGGGCGCCTTCAAGGGGGACTGTCCGCACTGGAAGAGCTCGCGCAGGTCATCGCGATCGGCGCCGGGAACGACAACGATAACGATGGGGACGATATCGACGAGGACGACAACGAAGACATGGAGCCGGCCCATGAGTTCCCGGTCTCAGCGGCGCACGACATCGAGTCGGACGACGACATGAGCGACGAGGACGGCAGCTCCGACGACGACGCGATGGAGGACATCGCGATCTATGCCGCCCCGCATCCCACAAACGGGACCGCGCCCGCCCCTCCGACCATAAACTTACCCGAGACGCCGCTAGAACGGTTCCCGTCTGCAACATTGGCTTCGCCTCCGACACTAACCGCGTCCCCGATGTCGTCCCCATCGCTCAGCACGACTCAGCTTACCTCGAACCAGCTCACGATGGTGCCGAGTCGGCACAATTCTAGTGATTCAGACAAGGCACCGGCACGGCCGAGATCAGCTGGTTCGCGTCGAAGTACGCGAAGATCGATCAACCTTGACAGTCCTCCGAGTGGTCCTGTACTCGGTGAGCGGCTGAAAATGCGTTTTTTGGAGACCAACGTGACGTCGACATTGCTGGTCAGTCGTTCTTCGTTGGCTTTGGGAGCGTGATTATTGATTCTTTGTAGGATCTCTTCTTCGAGTTCCCGTGGAACAATTTCCTGCATAGTGTCGTGTACGACCTCATACATCAGATCTTGACTGGACGCATCGACCTCGGCTATAATCGCGAGTTGACGGTGTCGTTGTTTCGTGATGCACGCGTGATGCATCGTATAATCGAAGGATATAAACGGAACGACGAGGCTAGGTTGGTCTCTACTTGTAACTGTCTTTCACTTACTCACGGTGCATTTTCTAGTGCTAAGCCTAAAGGTGTACGATTAGGCTACATGGGCCACCTCACACTCATTTCGGAGGACGTGATCGGTGCCCTGGAACACTTCCCTCCAGACTTGCGCCTCCAAATCGCACAGTACGCCCCACAACCAGAATGGGACGAATATGTCACGACAGGATACCGGGAAACGAAGAAGAAAGATACCAGTCTTCTCGGCGGCGGCAAGCCCGTGATCGCACCGGGCATGCGCGGCAGTGCTGCCCAGTGGAAGGTCGACGAGGCCGATTCCGCAGATCCAAAAGACGGTGAAGACCCGGAGAAGGCGGACGACGACGAGATGGAGGGCATGACTGGCGAGTTCAAACGGAACGTGCGAACAACTCGGGAAGTTAGTGCGGATTTCGGGGCAGCGCCAATGGGGGACGAGGATGACGACGAAGAGTTCCATTCTGGACCGCCACATGTATGTTTGTGTCTTAGATTGGACGCAGACACTTTAGCTGACGTATCACGTAGTTTGCCAGCTACCTCGCGCAGGAGATACAGTCCGGAGAGAACAACTCCTCTTCGGACGAAGCTTCCTCAGACGACGAGGACGATAGCGGATGGCTGGCTCATTCCACGTTTGAACTTCGTCCGCCTCCAGTGTCCGCTCGACAACACGACGGGGATAGAAGACCATTGAGCAGTGGTTTTGATGTAAGTCGTCTAACCTTGCTAGGTCTTACGCTTGTTTATACCGCTATGCAGGATGCATTCCATCCTGAAGCCTCGAATACCTCCGGTGCCCCTCCATATGCCGATCCGTTCGACGACGTAAGATAGTTGTTGGCACGTTCTTGTACTTTCCGCTAACCATTTATATCAGGACGCTTTTGGACCGTTTTCGGACACGGCCGCCGCTAGCGGGTCTGACCCATTCACGTTCCCTTCAAGCCTAACTGACGAAGCGGGCGAAGACAGTTCGTTCGAGGGTTTCGGCGACTTTGGCGACTTCCAGAGCGCGAGCTCGTCTATCGAGGACTCGGGCGACATGACGCCTACCGCTGATAGCTGGAGCTTCGCGAGTATATCCAGTACGGGGTCGGAAGAAGGCGGCAGCGTCGGGCGACTGAGCGAAAGTCCCCAGGACAAGGACTTGCGGACTGCTTAGCATGCCACGTACATAGTAGTGTAGGTATATTTGCTATTTATCCTGTAGCCTTTGCGTGGTGGACAGACCACTATGGTCGGTATTCGGAACACAACATCTTTAGTAGTAAACAATATAGCAAATTGTCGTTTCATTTTACGGAAGTTTAGAGTGGTTGTTCGCAGGTCCGGACCCTCCAGCCGTCACCGTCACAGGTCACAGCCGCTGGAACAAGTGTGACCAGCAGACAAGCCTTCGCGGGTCCAACACACTGTGAGTGGTAGCACTACGACGAAGCTATGCGTTCAGGGTCACTGTCGCTGAATATGCAATGCTCAATAGTGCTAGTCATTAGAAGAATGCAAGTGCTGCTACAGGCTACCCAGGAACGTGCAGCCAGCAACTTCGGGGTACACTACTAGTACGCCGAAATCTTCAGACCTTGCTGGAAGTACTGACGTACGGCTACCAGAAGAGCATCCGGGTGCCGCTGAACTAGATGAACCCTTTCCTGATAACCGATAGAACAGTGCAGTTTCCAATTCGGAGAAGTCTCGAATCCGACTTGGTATCGAGGACTACTACACAGGGCGTGTCTGACGTCGGTGTCGATTAGCCATCTAGGGCACTGACCTAGTGAGAGTATGTAAGTGGCGCAGAAGCAGCCCTTTCAATGAGCTGACAGATTACTGATCAATGTCATTGAGTAGGAAACGCGCAGAATGATATGGCTTACTCGAAGTAGTAATGAAGACAGGCATGCTCATTTGTGGCTCTCCGTCGGAGGCCGTCTGTATAATCTCACAGACACGCTCTGGAGACCGATAGAAAAATCTTCGAATGGTTCATAAGCCACAGAACCCCAGCGCTATACCCGCTCGCATACGGTTCCACGACGGAGCAGTAGTAGCGATGCCTTCTCAGGCACCCTAGTTGAAGTAAGCATCCCTCTGGCTTCCCGCCGCTATCCTTTGAAGACCGTCAGATTTGATTGAACAATCTACCGCTATAGGAGTCATCTTAAGACATCTATCAAACGCGTCCGCAGGTGAGCAAACTGATGAAAACGCAACTAGGTTTTGCTCTGCCGCGCTGTGGAGGGTGGTTCGGACGTTATAGAGCTACAGGAACTGACCGTTCATTCCTGTGGCGCTCGGTCTATCATCTGAGGCCCTGGACGTAAATGTCGTAAGCAGCACTAAAGTAGTACACCGGCAGTCCGCTGATGAATGCTGATGATTAGGAAAGGCACGTAGTTCACCATGCACATCGCATAGACTCCTCTTGGCTCCGATTCCGGTGGCGTTCGAAGCGACGTTGAGGTGGTATGCAAATTCTCTCGAGTGGGAGAGGACTCCCTAGCAGGACAGGCAAGAACACAACGGGGGGATATGAAGATAGGGCGAGCGGTCCGCGATGCCATTTTCCAGGACTGCGGAGGGCGTGTAGACCGCTTCGTCAAGAAGTCGGATTTCTTCACAAAGTCCACGCTATAAATTGCGGTCGGTAAATGGGTGAAAATCTTGGGAACGCACTTCAAGTTCTGATTGCTCGAAACGATTATGCTACTGGCCCTGCCATACTACGTCGCGGCGCAGGCCGTAAAGCACTGTTACACGCTGTTTCTGTTCACCAGGTCAGACATAAAGACAACCCTCATCCCCATCGTGAGTTCGTTCTATCCGATTCTGTGCTCACAGCCTCGTTTTCTCATTGCCTGCCCGCAGACACTCTTTGCGGCTGCTGCTGCACCGAATTTCGTTTCGTCGAATTTGCCGCAAGCCATCTTCTGGTTATGGCTTCACCTCCTGCAGTTCGACGTCTCCAACCAGAGCGTCAACCCCGAGGAGGATGAACAGAACAAACGTTGGAGACCGCTACCCTCGAAACGGCTGTCCTTGCGGCAGGCCAGAATATTGCGTTGGACCCTCGTACCCCTCTGCCTTGCCGTGTCTGTGTGGCTGTACAGCCGACAGGTCCTCTGCGCTAGCGTATCACTAATATTTTTCACGATCATCTACAACGAACTCTCTGGCCACTCACATTGGCTGGTGAGAAATATTCTCAATGCTTGTGGCGCCGCCTCGTTCGAAGTCGGCGCCACGCTTCTGACTTGTGAGTTTCTGATACCTCTCTCTGCCACAAAAAGAGCATACTAACCGTATATACCACAGCGAGGATACCCGACGGGCTAGATTCCATTGCTGTACTGTCAATATTGCTCAGTGCGGGAATTAATGCAACGACAATCCAAGCGCAAGACTTCAAGGATGTACACGGTGATCGCGCCATCGGCAGGCGCACACTACCGATCATTCTACCAGGCATTGCCCGTCACACAGTCATTGTGGGACTGACGTTATGGTCGGTCGGCCTGGCTTGTATATGGAAGTTGGATTGGGCCACAGCCTTTGCTTTCCTTTCACTTACGGGAGTTGTTGTGGGCCGCTACCAATTCTTCACCGACGTGACGGCAGACCAGGTCTCTTATTACTGGTACAACGTGCGTTGTCATTCAATGTCATGTATATATTCTCTGTTGACAGGCATCAAAGGTCTGGTTGTCGTCTGCACACGTGCTGCCTTGGTATTACCGCCGATACCATACATGACATCGTGTCTCACGCGCACTATCAGCAAGAGTGATTTATATTCCAACAAGCGGTTATGGAAGAAGTGGATGCCTACAGTTATACGAGTCGAGAACACTCAACTGATGGAGTGCTCTCAACGATACGCTGCGCTGCAGCGACTGCTACGAGATGCCATGGGGTACAACACTGTCCTAGCAGCAGCAGCGAAACCAGAGATACAATACAGATATTTCGTCTATTGTGCAGGTTGGTAGCTATACCCGCCGACCCTGTTTACCGCGCTGAACCGCAAGACTGCAAGCTCCTCTTTGTCTGGCTCAGAGAGCGTGCATTCGACCTCGTCGCCGTCCGAGAGGGGGCCAATACCGGAAGGAGTACCAGTCAGGATGAGATCTCCTTCCTGTAAATGACCGTCAATATCCGAGTGTCATTGCAGTACGAATCCTGACGAACCTCGAGAGTCATGATCGAGGAAATGTGCTCGATGAGACGGGGGATGGGGAAGATCATGTCGGACGTGTTGCCTTTCTGCCTTATCGAACCGTTGATCTGCAGGATAGTCAGAAACGCGCTCTGTAACGGGTACAACTTGACAGTACCTTGAGCTGTAGGACGAGATTCTGGGGGTCCTTGACGGCTTCTTTGGAGATGAATCCGCTGTTAAAGCACATAAGCACACAAATTCATGATGAGTGAGTGATTCCAAGTGGGATAGATACGTACCTGACAGGCGTGAAGGTATCGAAGCCCTTCACCGCGCTCCACGGCAGACCCTTCTTCTTTATTTCGTCCTGCATATTTCGGGCAGTCATATCGACCGCAAGAGCTGATTACATGTCAGCCCGGTAGTTGAGATGACCTGACAATTGTGTGACTGCACCATATCCTGCGATGTGGGAATACGCGTTAGCTTGCGAGATGTCCCGACCCCTCTTGCCGATGACCAGACCAAGCTCGACTACGAACGCGAGTCAGCATGCTGCAGAAGATTCGCGGTTATCAACACACCTTCATGGTGCGCGATGATTCCTCGCGGAATCTCGACCTTTCCACCCGAAGGCAGATAGCTCGTCGTAGGCTTCAAGAAGAAGAACGGCTCCTTAGGGACCGCATTGTTCAGTTCCTTGACATGGTCCGCGTAGTTGCGACCTATCGCCACGATCTATTCCATCCGTAAACCTGGGCACAGAACATATGTGATAATACTAACCTTCTTGCCCTGTCGCAGGAATGCAGCAGCAGCCATTTGGACGAGTGTACGAGAGACTCCGGTCTTGAGAAGGTGATCATGATGCGCTTGGCAAGAGTCACCCTGGCGGCAAGCCCGGCGCGGTGATCGCGAATTCGTGCGCGAATTGATGCCATGTTGGCTTGGTCCCGCCAACAAGCGTCGGACCTATTTTCCGCTCTCCCACCTTCCTCCCACCCGTCCCTTCAAGATTTTGTATTTTGGATGCTGTGGCTCTACCAGCTTCGAATATATAACACAAGGAGCTCTAGATATGTGTCTATGGCTGCCGTCATAGCCGAGAAATTCTAGCCAAGAAGGGGCCGATATTTGTCTTCTCAATCAAGCTGGGCACAAGGATAATTTCCAAGCCAAGTTCTATGCTCGCCGATGCGTGTCCTTGTTCATACCACGAGGCTTTGTCATAAACTTGGACGTAAACACGCCTACTTACCTGCGCAACTATGTAGGTTTCCTGCATGATCCGAGTCGGTGACTCGGTGACTACGCCGCTATGATATCTGTGCTCTGTGCTATCGTATGCGCCACAACGGTCATGGTGTTGGCCGACAAGGGCTTGGTTATTCTCGCCAGCGGCAGTGATCGCGAACCTACGGGGATGCCGAAATCGGCTCGCATTTCGCTTGGCCTGTATCTCAGTCTATTCCACGTTCTAACGTGCCAAAACACCGAAAAGATCGTATGCCATGGCCTCGAGGTAGAATGCAGGTAGGCTGCTCATAGTCTTGGAATTTGGACAAGCATCTAAAATTCTCTCTGACGTCTACAAATAGAAGCTCTTCGACGCCAACCGTTGATATCCGTGTAAGGGGAGGTGCAACCGCACATATACAGTTCGTCTTGGCGCAAGCCAAGCCATCCTGGCGCGGTGGCGTGGAGTCTGCCCTTTTGCTTATTACCTATCCACAAGTGATGAACGGACGCTCTCATTCCGCCTTCCACCCAACTCCTCTCTGTTACCGACGAAGCAACCACGAAGACCGGATTCCTTGCTGACGACGTTCTTCTGTGGTGAACATGTCGTCTATCACTTTTGCGGTGCTGTTTCCTCTCTATGCTGTCCTAGCAGCAGCTGCGCCACAGAATCCACAGGATATTCCACCGTAAGTCATCTTCTGGAAGCAATAGAGTGTATTTGCAGTCAATAAATCTTGCGGTGGCGCAATATTGATGCGCTCCGTGCCCATAATATTGAGTGGAGGCTGTGGAGCTCCCAGTGCAAGGTCTCGAAGCCCTGAGATTCTGAAAAGTGAACCGCAACTTAATGAGAAAGATGTCTGAATTGCACGATGAATAACCTGTCTTAACCAGTGTGCTTTCGGTGTTGCTGGGCCGTCACCCACCCGTGCTGCATCGTCCTACGGCTTCTATCTATGCGGCAGCAGAATCTTCCTCACGCACCACCATGCTCCGTTCTAGTATATATTTGCTCCGACGGAATATGCCGGGAGTCATATATACCGACTGCAAATACACTCTAATCTCTCGTTTTCTCACCACTTCCTCTATGTCCAGGTCAGATAGCCCAGCAACGAACGATGTCCAAGCTTCTTCTAGTCATCTAGACAAGACATGGGAGATAGTAATCATTATCGTCTTCGGTAAGTTCGCACTTGTGGCACAGGAATGCTCTGACATTTGTACAGTCGTATTACTATCCGCTGTGGTAGCCACTGTCATTTGGGTGAGGATGCGACGGCGACGCTATGGTGAGCTGGAAGAGGCGGGCCGGCGACTTTCCAGAAACCAGGCGTCGTCTCCATACCACAGATCATCGGCTCGCAGTCCTTCAATGACACAATCCACCAAAGACGATATCGTCCCGGTACGTTACCTGCTCCACTCTCAAGGCTTACTATCAGAATCTAATGCCAGACGGCAGCCATTACCCGCATTGTCTTATGATCGGCATAAGACGAGAGGTTCGCCTCTTCCTTATTAAATAATTTGAAGGAGGACCTGCGAGTGTGGTACATCCTGTCAGCCATATCTTCTAATTGACATTACTGACATCTATTTAGGCTTATCTTAGGAGGCCTGTCGTCCTTCCCTTAGCTGCGACCGTATGGTCGAGCTCCGAGGACTGCTTTCGAGATGCTTCCTATCACGACATGATGTACTGATTCTTCCACGTTCCCCATTGCTTCACACACACTTTATACTTTCCTACGGCTCTGTACCCCCTACTCGACGTGTATACTACGCATAGTTCCCAACATGATATCTTTACGTTTAGCAGGAGTGCTTCTGTGTCGTTGAGAACTCTACAGTTGTGGCTAGAGCAGCGGGATTGCTCGAAATGCTCGGGCGCTAGAATAAGCATCGGCCGGCGGTCGCGGGAATCACCGGTCATGTGATTATGTAAAGTGGTTCTGTCGCATGACTCGTGGGCGTCTAACCAATTTATGTAAAGTACCCCTTGGTTTCAATTGAGAGTGACTCGAGTCAAGCTCTCTTCCTTCCTACCCATCTCTCCTCGCCCAGCTGCCTTCCGTCGCCGCCTACAACGACGTGCGCACGATGTCCATCACAGCAGCGAAAATGCGCATTCCAAGCGCACCCAAAGCGGGCAAGTCTTTCGCTTTCACCCGCTCGAGGTCGACCACCGCAGCCGGGACGAGTGCGTCGATGCTTGAAGCGAAGACCAGAGTAAGAGAACATGTGAGGAATATCAGTCAGACTACAGCGAGAGAAGCTGTCGCTGCACCGACCATGTAAGTAGTTCGACAGTGTATCAGGGTGCATCCTGTTCCAGAGATCGTCGTCTCGACATTCAAGGCAATCAACTGTACAATGTCACCTTGTTGAGTTAGGATCTCTTGTTACGACCAATGCTGACGATCCTCCGCACAGTCGACCCAATCCTGCGCCAGGATTCCAGCAGGTGCCTACCAGGAATAATGTCCCTGGTATTCCTCCATCTCTAGGTCCTGACCCAGCAGAGCCGCTTGATCACTCATTTGTCGGCTTGTCCGGCGGTCAGATCTTCCATGAGATGATGGTCCGTCACGGCGTGAAGCACGTCTTCGGATACCCCGGAGGAGCCATCCTTCCCGTCTTCGACGCTATCTACAACTCACCGCAGTTTGAGTTCGTCCTACCCCGCCATGAGCAGGGTGCAGGACACATGGCAGAGGGCTACGCTCGCGTCTCCGGTAAACCCGGTGTCGTCCTCGTCACTTCCGGACCCGGTGCGACGAACATCATCACACCGATGCAAGACGCTCTCAGCGATGGTGTACCGCTGGTGGTCTTCACCGGCCAGGTAGCCACATCTCTCATCGGTTCAGACTCCTTCCAGGAGGCAGACATCGTTGGTATCTCGCGCGCGTGCACGAAATGGAACGTCATGGTCAAGGATATTTCTGAGCTCCCACGCCGCATAAACGAAGCGTTCAAGATCGCTACGTCAGGACGCCCGGGTCCCGTCCTTGTAGACCTTCCAAAGGATGTCACGGCTGGTGTGCTCCGCACCCCCCTGCCGTTCAAGGCGACCACCCCCGGTACACCCCTGGGGTTGCCCACGAACCCCCTCCAGTCGAACCACCAAACGCCCACCGATCTTATCATGATCAAGCAAGCTGCTGACTTGATCAACCAGGCTCAGCGTCCCGTCATCTACGCCGGAAACGGTATTTTGTCTTCGCCTCTTGGCCCTAAGCTCTTGAAGCAGTTGGCCAAGGAGGGTAACATTCCGGTCACAACGACGCTGCAGGGGCTCGGCGCTTTCGATGAGCTTGACGACTTGAGCTTGCACATGCTTGGCATGCACGGCTCGGCGTACGCGAACTTTGCGATGCAACAAGCCGACGTCATCATCGCACTCGGTGCCCGCTTCGACGACCGTGTAACCGGAAAGGTCGACACCTTCGCACCCGCTGCGAAGGCCGCCGCTGCGCAGGGTCGCGGCGGCATCATCCACTTCGAGATCCAGCCCAAGAACATCAACAAGATCGTGGATGCGCAGATCCCGGTCATGGGCGATGTCATCACGAACATGGCCTCTCTCGTTCCGATGATTCGCTCCTCGCCAAGAACGAAGTGGTTCGCGGACATAAAAGAATGGAAAGCGAAGTATCCGTTCACGTTTGAGAAGACCAAGTCGGGCGAGCCCATCAAGCCTCAGGAGGTCATTGAGGAGCTTGACCGCCAGACCGCGCACAGGAAAGAGCAGGTTGTCGTCACTACCGGCGTTGGGCAGCACCAGATGTGGGCGGCTCAGCACTTCCGATGGAGACATCCTCGCAGCATGATTACCTCTGGTGGACTTGGCGTAAGCATTACCTATCGAGATGTTTAGCGTTCACTTGACTCACTTCTTGCGATAGACGATGGGCTTCGGTCTTCCGGCTGCCATCGGTGCCAAGGTCGGCGCCCCGCACAAGACCGTTGTCGACATCGACGGTGACGCCTCCTTCAGCATGACCGCAATGGAGCTTGCTACGGCCTCACAGTTCCATATCGGTGTGAAGGTCATCATCCTGAACAACGAGTTCCAAGGAATGGTTCAACAGTGGCAAGGTTCGTGCTTCAGACGTCCCGGCCCAGTACCGTTTGCTAATAGTTTCATCCTAGATCTATTCTACGACGCGAGATATGCGCACACTCGTATGACCAACCCTGACTTCATTGCTCTAGCGAAAGCAATGGGCGTGCACGCTATTCGTTGCGCCAGTATCGAGGAGCTGCCCGACAAGATGCAGGAGCTCCTGGAGTACCCTGAAGACAAGCCCGTCCTGTTGGAGTGCCTCGTCTCAAGAACAGAGCATGTGTTCCCTATGGCACGTCTTTTATGCTTCGCGTTCTGTTCATCGCGTCTAATATTCTGTACAGGTACCTGCCGGCAAGGCTCTTCATGAAGTTATGCTTCACCCTAAACTACGATCCGAGCCAGCTAAAAAGTCGTAGGGTCCAACGCACGATACCACCTACGATACCATATACACCATCGGATTTATCTCGTAACTTTGTACTCGAATGTTGCATAACCTGGATATCTTCTTCAGATCCGTCTACTACGCCAGCGTTGCTCGCTATTTACGCCGGGTTGTACATTATTTCTATGGCTTCAAGCGGTTGTGTATGCAAAAGGTCCGTGGAGAGGACCACACGTGCGATTCTACTCTCTCGTATCTCATTCTTTATACGCTCACTGGTTGGGATGAGTGTAGTGCCTGTCATGCTTCTAGGGTAACTTCTAGTTTCTATAGAACGAGAAACAGGCGTTCCAAGTCTCATCCATCTATCTACGTTGTGCGTTCGCTTCTGGCGATCGTGGTAGATTTGCTCGTCGTCAAAGGTTAGTCATATCCGCTTCCCTGAAAGCTCACCTTAGTTGAAATCGCAGTTGTTGTTCTCATAGTGAGATTAAGAGATGTCTACATCTGTCCAGTATATTGATGTTCGACGATTATATCATCCGTTGAGGTGAGCAGATGATCACTCAGGCTGACTCGATACCTTCATTGTCCTCAGTGCGAGAGTTTATTATCTTCCCCCAAGAGTAAGTTATGGTCGTTCTTCGCTTTCATTTCGAGTAGCCTTCCATGTTATCCTTGGGACTATGTAGTGCTGTTGGTTATACGAATCCATGCAGTGCTGCTTCACTCATCGTTGTGATCGACGTCGACGTTGAAAACAAGCGTCTAATTAAGGTTCCCGCGAGGAACGGCCCAGCAATCTGGCGCAGATCTTTCTCAGAGCTTAGACCGATGTGCAACCGATGACTCCTCTGTTCAGCAACACCTCACATGTCTACTCACACACTTACAGACAGTGGCAGATAGCTTTCACACCTTCCCGTGGCTTGGTGACACATTAGATAGACTTCATTGCGACTCGGGACTTCCAAGTTAACGGCAATAGTAAGTAGATAGTCATATATAGGGGCCGTCCGTTGGTTCAATTGCTTTTATCCAGCGAGACCCAACTCGTCGTGAGTTTCCCATTGACGTGTAATGTCGTGTCCAGCACTGACAGTAGGTTGTACAGCTGCCACAACACACATCGCCACCAAGAAACACGATGATTCGCCCCGACGTCACGCCAGATGCCCCTGTAGAGGACCAACCAGCCATCGGGTTGATTGGTATGGGCGCAATGGGTAACATGTACGCCAAACACCTTTCAGCAGCGGGTTGGAAAAAGTGAGGATAATCTGGGTATGTTGTATATTGATTGAAGCTGACGGGACCGCAGAATCTACGTGTGCGACTTGCCTAGCAAGTACGATGCCCTGAAGGAAGCTTACAAGAGTAAGCGTTTGAATTGCTCAAGATATGGTTCCAAACTGACCCATCTGCTCAAGATAACCCTGCCGTGCATGTGCTTCGAGACGGACACGGTGTATCGCGTATCTCCGACTGGATCATGTATTCTGTGGAAGCAGAATACATCGAGCGAGTCGTAGCAGAATTTGGACCATGTTCGTATTGATATCTCATTATCTCCTAAAACTACTAAACTACACCTTCAGCCACAAAATTTGGTGCAATCGTTGCAGGACAGACTTCTGTGAAGGCACCTGAGAGGACAGCTTTCGAGAAGTACCTTCCTGAAGATGTGTACATCGTGTCGTGTCATTCGTTACACGGGCCGACCGTCTCGCCCGTAGGCCAACCGATTGTAAGGATCGTTCTACTTGTGTAGTGTGAATGAACTCACGATGTACAGGTTCTGATCAAACACCGGGCGCCGGACAGCGCTCTTCATCTAGTAGAGAACATTTTGAAGCCTCTAGGATCCCGTTATGTATACCTATCCTACGAGGATCACGACAAGGTCACCGCAAACACTCAAGCAGTTACTCATGCTGCCTTCCTGAGGTAAGAACATGATTACTTCAGCATAACGTCGAAACTCATTGATTCTCAGCATGGGAACTGCATGGTCCTGCGAAGCAACTTACCCCTGGGAACATGGATACTACGTTAAGGGCATCGAGACAGTGAAGGTCAACATCATGCTCCGCATCTACTCGAACAAGTGGCACGTCTACGCTGGCTTGGCTATCCTCAACCCATCCGCTCGAGTGCAGATAGACCAGTATGCTCGCAGCACGACAGAACTCTTCAAGCTTATGTTAGCAGCTGACGACGCGACTCTCCGAAAGCGAATGTACGTCGCCCGGGATGCAGTATTTGGGAAGCCAGGCTGTGACTCCCGTCGTGCTCCCATCCTGCTATCCGAAGATATCCTTGATCGATTTAGTCTCGGCAGACGGCCGTCGACGGACAATCTATTGACACCGATCGAAGGTCGCGCACCCGTCAACTCGCACCTCTCTCTTCTTGCCATGGTGGATTGTTGGGCACGCCTCGACATCAACCCGTTCGTCCATCTGGACCTAGCCGCGACGCCAATATTCAGGATGTGGATGGGCGTCGCCGAATATCTCTTCCGCTCCCAGGAGCGTCTCGACGCAGCTATATTTGCGGCTCTGTACGACACCTCGCACCGGTCGAACGACATGGAGTTCGTCATCGCTGCACGTGGCTGGAGTCAGTGCATCTCGTTCGGGAGCTTCGACCTGTACAAGGATCGGTTTATGCAGGCGGCCACTTTCTTCCAGCCCCGGTTCGAGGAGGCGACCAAGCTTGGCTCAGCGATGATACAGGCCATTCAGGATAGCTCCACGGAGACCGTACGGGACGGAAAGTAGTTGGGGGTAGGAAGAGTCAAAGTAAATATCATGCTGAGGTCCGTGCTTCAATTGACAGAAACGCCATTCGTTGTCTGGACTGTGCCCTGATTAATACTGTGATGGCCGGAGTGTCAACAGGTAAATGTCACGTATCATGTCCAAGCCTTGTGCCATATGCATGGGCTGCGCATTACCGTTATCCCGCATGCTTGTGACTTCAAGTATGTGCCTTAAGGCATAACATTCCCGGTGCGCGCTTTGGAGGTGATTTCTCTCAGCGTTCGACGACGACTGCAAAGGATATTGGGACTGGTCAGGCCTGACTAGTGACAACACGTATCGTATTCAGTGTCTCACGCTTCAAGTACTGTTTATCTCCCTTTTTTCTGTGTACAGGAGAGGACGTCAATATTGTCTCTCGACGTCTACCCGGAACGCTCTTGGTCTGATCCCATCATTCGGCAAGCGCCGGAATGCATGTACAAACTGAATCAGTAAAAGCTACCAACCTCTCGCTATACGTCTCTTTTCCCACCTCAGATCCTGCAGGACTCATCGCTGGTACACATACGTCTCACATGGCCAGCTAGACATCTACGACGCACTCGTATCTTCCGCGACAAACTACGTCCATCACAGTCATTACTATGCTAATAACCTGGTGTCTGGTGCTCATCGTTACAAGCTCGGTGGGGGTTCACGGGATCAGTATCCCGTTCAAAAGGCTGCTTGTACCCTTTGAGCAAACAGCCGCTCGGTATCGTGGTAGACTGTCCTCTAGAGACCCATATGACTTCGAGAACGTGAGGGACAATATATACACCGCCGACGTGTTTGTGGCAGGGGAGAACTTCACTGTATGTGGCACTCTCTCAACCTTTTGACATATTTTTGACCTCTAAAACGCGTTCATTAGCTACAATTGGATACCGGGAGCTCTGACCTGTGGATAGACCCAGCTGTGGCTGGAGTGCGCTCTTTACAAAACACGCAAGACACAGACGCAGATGCCGGAATCTGTTACCTGTGCGTTGTCCGAACCTCATCCGTACTCTCTTACGCTAGCCTAATTTCCCATGATCAGTGACACAACATGTGCACAAGGGCCCGTTCTACTCGGCAATGTGACTCTGGGCAATTTAACAGTACCATCTCAAGCTTTCAGTGAGTTTTATTTCGATATTCCAACTTAATGATACAATGATCATATGCAAAATAGTAAATGCTGTAGGGAGTAATGCAACATACGTGGGCATGAACGGCCTGCTTGGCCTTGGCTCGTATGCCTCCCGTTATTTCCCGTCTCTCGTGTGAATTAACGCGGCATTGGTTAGAACGGCTACAGCGGCAAGCAGTATTATGCTAGACCTGCAGAACTCTCCTGTCAATAGCAACACGTTTCTGTACAACGCAAGTCGCGTCATCAACCATCGACTAGAGTATGCTGACGGAGCTTTGTAGCTAATGAACACCTACCCCAGTCTTGGGAACTTTATGTCTTTCCTTCTTTCACGGTCTGAGACCGGCGATGCAGATGGTGGGATTTTCACGATAGGTAAGGTATCTGAATGTGATCCGTGTTCGCACTCACACCTAAACTAAGATTAGGTGAAGTTGCGTCTGGGATGGACGCGGTGCAACAGATGCCGCAGCTGCCCATCCTTATTGGAGACCGTTGGGCAATGGCAGTGAACGGCATGATCATTAATGGTGTCCCCATGATCGCACCGAGCACGACGTAAATATTCTCTTGCACTACCCAGGAACACCCACCTAAAGGTTTCGTATAGAGTGACACCTGGATTAGCTACAGGTCAACTCCTGATGAACCTAGATACCGGGACAGCTAGAGGTCTGTTTATGTCACTCTATATTTGATTTGTTGCTACTATAACTAACCTCGCTGTGTTTAGCGGCAGTACCAAATGTCTTTGTAGACGCGATGTACAAGAATCAACCAGGCGCAGTCTTCGATGGCGTCTCTAAATACACTTTACCGTGTAACATCGAGGTTGACGTTTCCATAGTCATTGGGTATGTTCCCTCCACGTGTATCGATCAAACTTCTTTACTGATTTCGACTAGCAATGAAACGTACCCGATACATCCCATTGACGTCGTGGTTATAGCAGACAAAGGAGAAAACTCTCGTACCGACTCATCTGAATGGATATGCGTCGGCGCGTTCGACTATCTAGAGCCGGGGTCGACAGACGTAGGCCAGTCAAGTAACCCGACCCGTAATATTTGAACCTTGGCTAATAAGCATCATATAGATATGGTGTTAGGTGATACGTTCATGCGCAACGTATACACCGTTTACAACCTAGGGAATTGGACAAGAACTCGTGACAGTCCACCCTCTGTGCAACTCCTCAGTGTACGTACTTTTTGTTCAGTCCTGTGTTGTAGTCAACTGACTGGACTCTGCAGACAACGAATGCAGCCGATGCTTCAGCTGAGTACGCGTCCCTAAATAACGCTCGCATGGCAGCGAGAAAAGGACAACAGCTTCAGCCTGCTCGAGATGCTAATCGGACAACACGCTCCGTGCCCTTCATCTATTCGATACCACATACCCTTCTCTTCGCAACTCTGCTCTGCATCTACCATCATCTGTTCTGATCTGTGCCAGTTTGCTCTCTATATCACTGTACCATCCAATCTGTCTTCATCGCCGACGGACTATGCGCACATCTGTATATCATGGAAGTATACACTACGCGTTTGTAATATAATCAGATTATACACGAGTGAAACAAAGAAAACAAAAAGAATCCTGATCCAGGGGATGACAAACAGCAAGGAATACACGGAGCTGTACGCGAAAACGTGGGGGTAAAGCGACATAACCGAAGGCATTAGGTTTCTGTACTAGGGTATGTATCTAAAACTTTTCCGGATCGAAGAAGGCGGTTGGGATACTACGCCAGTGCGCGACTGACGCAGCTGAACGGTGTACCGAAGGCCCCACTGCGGTAACCTGATATCATAGAGTGAATTTGGGGCGTGGAAGACATGCGTTTGGCTGGTACGTACCTTCCACGATGCTATTTATGCTGGCATACAAACCAGCGACCATGATGAAGCATCCCATCTGCGAGTAGACCGGTGAGCACGAGCGCGATGCGTGGAAATGACGTTATGCACATACCAAGATAATGAACGCGAAGAAAACGGTCTTGAGTTTTTGCCAAGAAGTGGTCCACCGTTCTGATTTTGGTGTCAGGTGGAAGTAGAATATGCCCTGATATTCCTAGGTATGAGATCTGATACGGGTCCTGAGAGAGTACAACATACAGAGATTCCATAGGTGAACCAACTATAGGCAACGCGTCAGTGATGCGTTTCAGCGGTAGGAGATCGTGCTTACCTGGCAAACATCGAACTGATGACACCCAGCAGGTCGTTGAAGAAGGGGATACTGCAAGGATTTCAGTATGCAATGAGGTGGCAATTCGAGAGGAACTTACACTTCAGCAATGATGAAAGCAGCCGTCCATATGCAGACACATATCCCTATCCATGTCGCCCAACCGACGACGGTATGCGTGGTCATATGTTTAGAGTGCTGTCCTTTCCGCCGGAAACTAATGACGAATATCATTTGTCAATCAAATTATGCATCCCGTGAAAGGATGGATACGCACATTCGAATGAAAACCTACAATTATACATGCATGTAAGCTCAGACCGAACAAAACGAGCGTCTTACGGACAACATACCATTTTCGCACATACATGGCCGTTGACGACACCAGCAATCATGATAGTGGGAAGGGCGACACCATAGGCAATTCTTCGTAGAGTGTGGCCCGTGTTACCAAGAGCCGGCGAAACAGCATTCTCTCCGGTGTACGCATAGACAACGACACCGCATATCAGGTATAGCGTGGTGTCGCTGATTTGGAGAGCATAGAGAGCTTTCGAGAAATCCTACAGGTTCCAGCATCAGTGACTGTTGTACAGGTGCGGATGTCTAGACGGACTTTAGGGTCCTTCATCTCGGCGATGAACGTGAAGAATGCCACATGTCCTGTGAGCCATAGGTGAGTCATAGACAGTTTAAGGCTAGTCCAATGCTATCTACCTGCGTATGCGAAGATCTTTGAAAGGGAAACCCAGAATCAGTGGGACAAGCTTTGACAACAGTAGAGGTGTCACGTACGATATCTGTCACAGCAAGGAAACCGTTTGAGAATGTGAGGTGTGCGGTTGCCATCACGGGGGCTTGGTGTCCCGCGATACCCACCCCAATCATGGTAATGAGGATAGCGGCTGTTTCATTATGGATAAACACACGTTGATTTCAAGTTGAAAGACGCGACGTACCAAGGACAGACGTGAATGACGCGACACTGAGGTATGAAATCCCATTGAGGGTACGGGGTATAGTCAGGACCATACATATGATGGCAGAAACGCCGGCCCAGAGGACGGAACACGACGCGCCGTCCGTGACTGGACGAAGAGGTAAGGTCAAAAACGCATAAATATAGGAAGTATGTGAGTACGCACTGGTATCAAACGCGATGAGGCCTGTAAGGACGTGAGAGCCGCACGCGAACACGATGAAGATGATTTGTGCCGCTCCGAGAACCTCCCGTCCGATAGGACCCGCTAGAATCTCTCCCGCATCCGCCATATTGTGTACGTGCGGGTATCTTAGCTTGAACATGCCCAGTACATATCCCGTTCCGGTGGCGATACCACCCAAACCCTGCATCCAAGTCAGAACCCAAGTGTAGGGACATACGTGGGACGAGCTTACGATCACTAGTATACATCCGGCCACCATCCCTAGACTCGCGAATACGGAGGGCAGAGATAGAATCTGTCGAAAATTCAGTATACCTCCATTATGAAGATTTATTGGATCACGTACACCGAGAGAAACTGTCTCAGCAAGCATCAGCGCCGCAGCTTTCCACCAGACCAGCGTCCGGTACTTGACTGTGATTCACGAGGTCAGCACTCGGTATGAACACAACCAGACAGAACGTACTTTCGGCTGATTCCTCATCACCATAAACGTCGAACTCATTCTTTTCGCCCTTCATAGGGACAATATGTACAGTCTCCTTTGAGGAGTGTTCTACCGGTTTCTTCTCCAAATCCGCGCCCATTCCCGAGAAAAGGTTTCCAGATATTAGGCAGGGAGGTGACAGTAAGAGATGAGGTGGAGGGGATATCTAGAGGATACACAGAGGTCCGTGGATATGAAGGCGGAGGTCGTCTAGGATGCCCTTCTCAGAAGCAGGTCTTACTCCAAGCACCTCCAATGCATCACCACAGACCATAAGTAGTCATACAACCACTCAACTTGGAGGAGTCAGTGGTTGCAATAATTTTCCGGACAATTTCTGGGGTCGGCCGACACCGCGAACGCGAGCCTGTTGAAATGAACTGAACATTTTCGACTCGTCTGCTGGTGGCTAATATCCACGACCGACGGAGAAGCGCTCTGCTTGGCTCTCTAGACCGCCGTGCAGCACACGATGTGGGGAAGGGGATCCAATGAGACTGGCGCAATAGTCAAAGTTCAGATTCATTCAAAGAGACCCACTCGCTGGGAGCTGGTGGCGCGGGTTCCAAGTTCCAGCGCGAATTCCACTGTCATAAGAGCAGATTCTACCGCCTTTAAGCAAAGTTATTCTCTAGCATATGCGCATGAATATTTTCGAAAGGAGATAGATAGTGAGTGGTGGCACACAAGACGCATAGCACAGATAACAGACCTGGTTGCAACTCGCACATTCTGGCTCTCTCTTGGCTGACTCCAGTTTAGCGCTCGTTTGGTTCTTCAAGCGAACCGCGCATCAATATCCCCGGCCCGGTAAGCGCAGGTCGGGCAGCTCTCTTCGTGGTAGAGTTGTATCGCACGACCTTTGGACGAAGCATCAGCTTCAGTAAAGGCACAAAATTGTCATCGTACTGGGAGCAGGTTAGGTTAAGTCTGCAATAAAACGTGTGTGATGCAGAAAGAGTTGCTGGTTTGAAAACATAGTACTAGTTATATAGTATCGTACAGTATAGGCTATATCCAACATGATAATAACGATAATCCAGAGTCGTAACAGGGGAGGTACCACAAAGTTCTAGGGTATCAGAGTACCATTTTCGTGAGGGCGTACAAGTCGTAATTACACGAGACCGCGATTGATACAACTGAACGGCGAGGGGAATCCTCCAGTGCGATAACCTTACGGAAAGAAGGAAGTCAGTTAATTGTAACAGGATGCGTACGTCTAAGACTTACCATCAACAATAGCGTCGACGTTAGCGTAAATTCCAGTCACCATGACGAAAGCAGCCATCTAGTTCAGTTCTTATCAGTACCAAGCGTACAAGATTATGCTCTGTAGACTTACGACAACGATGAAGGCCCAAAACACGGCTTTCGACCCCATCCTCCAGTTGGAGAACCACTCAGACTTTCCGTTCAAGTGGAACCAGAAGAGGCCCTGAATTTTACAGTCAGTATATTGAGCTGCCACAATAAGATGAACAACCTACAGAAATGCCGTATGTGTACCAGGAGGCGAATATGGCGCTGACAACACCCAACAAGTCATTGAAGAACGGAATACTGTGAACGAATCAATACGATGCATACGCAGAAACAATTTCCGTGCTTACACGCAAGCGATGACGAAGCCGATGGCCCAGATGGTGACACAGATGGCGATCCATGTTCCCCAGCCTATCCAAGAGTTTGTGGTCATATGCTTGGAGTGCTTTCCATGGCGACGGAATATCCGAATGAAACACTACAAACATCCTGCGTCAGCATCCAGTGTTCAAAGATGCAGACGCTACAGCACTTACGAGCTTCGCTCCGACGTGGGCATTCACGACACCGGAGATGATGATAGTAGGCAAAGCTATACCGTAGGCGACCCTTCGTAATGTGGGGCCGGTATTTCCAAGAGCGGGTGAGACCGTGTTCTCGCCGGTGTATGCATAAACGACGACACCGACAATCAGGTAGAGCGTGGTGGCTGCAATTTGCAGGGCGTACAGGGCCTTGGCAAAGTCCTGTGGCCGCTTCATCTCGGCGATGAATGTGAAGAAAGTGACGTGGCCGGAATACGCAAAGATGATATCCGTAATGGCGACGAAGCCGGTGACGAAGTTGCTGTTCACCTTCACGTCGACATGTCCTTGGTGTCCAGCGACTCCGACGCCAATCATAGTGATCAAGAGCGCAGCTAAAACATGTTGTTAGCCTCCTTTTCGAAAGTGTGTAGGTGGAAGTGAAAACATACTGAAGACCGAGATGAAAGACACCACACTGAGGTAGGAGATACCACTCAAAGTCCGAATCGTGGTGAGGCACATGCATATGATGCAGGTAACTCCTGCCCAGAGAACGGAGCAGGAGGCGCCATCCGTGACTGGTACAAAGCGTTAGATAAAGATTCCTGCAGTCCGAGGATATAAAATACGCACTAGTATCGAAGGCGATCATGCCTGTCAGTGCATGGGATCCAGCGGAGAAAGTAAGGAAGATGATTTGTGCAGCGCCAAGTAGCTCGCGTCCGAAACCTCCAGCGAGCACCTCTCCGGCGTCCGCCATATTATGTACGTATGGATGCCGAAGCTTGAACTGTCCAAGAATGTATCCCGTAGCCGTTGCGACCAAACCAAGGCCCTATCAAACTCGTTAGTTGCCTGAAGCGTCATGTCGATGACGAGGACAACTCACGACAACAGCAATGCATCCTCCCACCATACCTAATGACACAAAAACGGAGGGAATCGAGAGGATCTGTCAAGATGTTAGAATATGCAACACTTTCCCTCGGAGCGACTGCAATACATACACCCAGAGAGACTGTCTCTGCCAGCATAAGGGCTGCTGCTTTCCACCAATCCATAGTACGATACTTGACTATGTGGAATCATGGCATCAGCTGGGCCGTCTGAATAGCGAGAAGAATTCTACATACTATCGGCATGGGTTTCATCACCATAAACATCAAACTCGTTGGTGGGTTCGACATCATCGTGGGTTCGGGCTTCTTCCTTCACCTTCTCCTTCAAAGAGCCTACGTCGCTCGGAGCGGGCGATCCGTCATACGGCTTCTCGTAGCTGACCATAATTGAGAATCAGAGCAAACGAAGGCGGCAACAGCGGGATGAACGCGGGGAGCAAAGAAAAACCACATTTCGCCAGCAGGCAAGACTTTAAGGGAGCAGCTGAACGCCATGACCTGCGAACGCGTCAGTAGCGTGGATTATTGCACCATCGCCTCCCGACCGCCGTCGAGTCGGCTTTCCTCGTCGGTCAGCAGCTGTTCCTATGCTGCATTTGGTGGACCCACAAGTTTGCAGGGACTGGGAGAACTATGCGCGCGCTTGTGTGCGTGTTCAATGGTTCTGCATGGGCTCGTCGGCCAACCAGAGGCGGTGGAGGACCGCAAATTTGTGAAAAAGTCGTGATGGGGAACCCGGCAGGCTCAAATTTTGTCAAGCCGCGGCGAAGACCATATGGACCGGGGCTGCGTTGCTCAGGATGCGGAGAAGTGGCGACTTCACTTTGCTCCCTGTCCAGTCCTGCCTTCTTCTTGGCCATATCATGCACTCCGAAAGTCCTGTCAGAATCTGTTGGATACTGCATCGTCAGATATCGAGTTGATTACGGTGCCCTAGCTGACCAAACCGACCAGCGGCTGGAGCTCTGGCTGAAGAAAAAAGAATTCGCCGGAATTTACCGGATGAAAGTGAACGCGATCACGTGGAGTAATATCGCTCGGCGCGTCGCGCGAGCTGACTACTCCTGGGACTGCTGTGCTGCAGACATTGCAAAAGATACCGTGTCTGCATCACAGTATTAGCATGGTTGTTAGTAACGGATATGTATGCGTCAGCTTACCCACCTGTATCTTCGAGGTTCATACACCTTCAGCAAACCTTCAATGACACCATTCATATTACCGCAACACCGATATGAACGAGTCTGAACATGTCTCCTGGCAGTGCAACTTAGAAGAACTTTCATCGTCGTATACACAGTGGATGTAAGACAGACAGACTTACCTTTAATAACGTATCCCTGTTCGACACTTAAATCATGACATATTAGGTCATATACACTGCCGTTAGTGGGAGCATCTGCAAGACAGTTGTTACCGCTGGACTGGAGTAGGAGATATGAAGGATCGTTAAATATGTAGGGTAGCATAGGGTATAACGGAAGTGAATGCGGCCTTTACACTATTCAAGCACTCCCAAAGGGTATTAAACGGCAGAGTGATGCGCATCATCGCGCACTTCACTTGGGGTTGAATACCCTAGGTGAGCATGAATTCGTGAGCAAGAAGCCCCTTGACGCGAGCCACGATCCGCTCGATACCGGAAACCTTGCGTCAACATTGCGGGCAGTGGGGGGTCGGAAAGGGAGTCCTCTCGAGTTGAGACCTCGCGCTATTCATATCTGTACAGCTCAGGCCGGGTTCGGCGCAGCGCAATGTCGCCATATGTTTGTGCTTTGTGTCTTATCGGCCGCACCCATATACGGCGGCGGCGGGGCGACGATAAGCACAGTATAATGTATAAACGCGATTGTACCTGGTTGCTCCCCGTAATTTGATCCAACAGCTTCCGATGTGCAGGGTGTTTCATACTCGCTGGCCAACGACGATGCCACTCGATGCCACCGGGCGTGTCATCTGACGTCAGTCACTCTTCCCATTTCATCGGGGTGCGCGTGGAAGGTCTATCGCAACCATGAGGCTGAAAGGACTCAGTTGGGGTATCAGATAGTAGGACAAAGATTTATTGTTCACCAATCTCATCTCCTCGTGTGTTGGGGTCGTTGAAAAACCAGGTTGGTCCACGCATTGCGCAGTTTAATAGCCTTGTGAACAACGGTGAGAATATTCCTAGGCATGGGGGAAAGAAAGACGAGAATTTCGGCAAGCACCAAAGACTCACGCAGTACTCACGTATGATATGTGGGCGCTCGAGTCTATTCGAGTCACTTTGTAGATAAGGAACGTTCGCTATCCGCGCCAGATACCGACGCGACCACGTGATTCACACGGCGGATAGTGCAGAAATAAATCTAATTTCCTGCAGATAGAAGAAAGAAATGCCTGGAAATGCACGCTGTCAGCTCTGACTAAAGATGAACACGCAAGAAACTCAACGAAGTCCGACGTGAGCTACCGATCAAATGAGATGGCAGTGGATGTGGAACCTTGTCTGAACTTACGCCCGCGCTTGCCAAGTATTCTTCGTGCCGGAATCGCCTTGCTGTACAAGAGAGGTCTACAAGGGTCTGATGCTAGAAATAGACGCATTTGTTACGGAAACCACGATGCAAGCGCACTGACAAGTCATTTTGCAACGTGCACAGGTCATCTGGTACGATGTTCCGACTGCTTTGTACCCATCCACTGGATAGTTTTGCAGTGGACGTGCTGTACATCCTGTATTCAGGCACTTAGCCGCAAGTGACGTCGTGTGGTTCAAGAGACGTACCTCATCGTAGACATGGAGATCACCTCGAGGCTGCAGCGTGTCGCCTCAACTCTCGGTATCTAGTGAAATGCTGTGCGATTAGATAACGACAGTAGAAGCTCCAAACGAACGCAGGATTTAAGCAAGGCGTCCTCGAGGCCGCTAGTTTGCACTTCTCTCCGAGAATACCTATAGAATCGGAAGAATTGGCTGTCATATGACATACTGCACCAGTTACACCTGGAGGATATCAACGTTAAATGTACGTGTAATGGTAACTTTCCATCATAAACGCACCGTGCATGTTGATTTATTGCCTAAAAATCGTACGACCTGCATATCTATACCCCAGAACTGTTCGATAACTCCTTGCACGATGCGCCACATCTTGCTAAGAGGTGTTTATGGGCAGGCTACTTTTGGCCATATGACTTTCGGGGTATTGATTGCCTGGCAACCTGTACCGCAAAAGGTACTGAAGCATAGTGTAATCTGGAGACCGATATCCCCGCACATAAGATCTACGCCTCAGTTCTTAAACAACGCAGTTGTCGCATTTTCAGAACTACCCACCTGGTGTCGCTTCGTACGGCATCCGTATCTGTACAGTCCGTTCAACACATTTCGTGTGAAGCCGAATCCGTCCCTAGGAAGTATTAGATACATGTTTGCATTCGCAGTGATAAGGCTTACTTAGAACAAACAAACATGAGGTTTTCCAGCACGCAGTATTCTGGTACCTTCTTGGACCATCCGGGGTTGTAAGGCAATTTCGCTGTTGGTTTTTATCATAAACGTACCGTGCATGTTGATTTATTGCCTAAAAATCGTACGACCTGCGCATCTATACCCCAGGACTGCTTGATGACTCCTTGCACGATGCGCCACATCCTGCCAGAAGGATGCTTTTGGCTAGGCCACTCCTGCCCATATGACTTTCGGTGCACAAGTTACTTGACAATCTGCAACCGCGAAAGGTATTGCAGTATAGTGTTGTTTGGAGACCGATATCCCCGCACATACTGGTAAAGTCTGCGCCTCAATTCATGGGCAACGCAGTTGTCACGTTTTCAGAATTCCTCAGCGGGGTAACTGCAATTGCATCTGTACTGCCCCCTCGACATTTCGTGTGAAGCCGAATCCGTTCCTGGGAATCGTGAGCGGCATGTTTGCATTCGCAGTAGTAATATTGACTTACAGGGAACAAACATGAGGTTGTTCGGCACGCAGTTCTGTGGTACCATCTTGAACCATCCTAGGTTGTAAGGCAATTCTATGTTGGTTTGTCGGGACATACCTACCAGAAACAAGAAGGTTCCGCTGCTGGACGAATGCTCAAGCACCAGCAAAGTCTTGGGGTATGTATGTCATTAGTATTGAAGTTACGCAGGTTGTACATGACCATGAATGGATGACTACTGTCGTGGATGTTAACGCCACCTGCGCAAGAACTACGTTCATACCGGCGCGCCTCTGGAGTAACCTGTCCAACAAGATATGTAGGTTAGGTCTTGTATCCACCGAACGGAATAGGGATGCCGTACCTATACTATAACCTACTGCACCTCCCCCTTCAGGACAAGGTAACCCCTACTCCGTGCAACACGGAGTGAACGACCAGTGCTATCCCTGCGGAGGCAAAGGAGCCCAGTGTCGCCGAACCACCCCATTGGTCGGACCGCCGACGCAGCACCGTCCAGCCAGTAGCATCCCCCCTCCGCGTTCCAAGGCCGGAAGCATAGTGGGGCCCGAGGCGGCGGACTTGTAACTCCGAGGTGAACCTTACCCTGACCAAACGGTTTGGATTGAGTATTGAATATTGAATTGAACGATCGCAAACTGCCTCCGCGACAATTAGTATTGAACCCATATTCAAAAACCGGCCTCCATTATTAATTGTCGCTATTCAGTGGCGGAGCTGCACACGTAACCCTCACGGGGGTCGTGGGTACGGGTATTACGCAGCGACTACGCACGAATTTCACCGGTCTGTGGTCTGTGGGTAGTGTAACATTGTCAGTCTGCCGCGGAGTGCACGGCTCAGGAGTTACGCAGATGGGGAGCAGAGGCAAGAGCGATCGGGCGTTGCCGACGCGTTTCTCGCGCGGCTATTGGCTAGCGCTGTTGTAGACAAAGTTCAAACTAAATAGCATCTCGACGAACACAGCGACAGCGATAGATACACGAGTACTGACAGCACAGACACATATGACTAAAGGTACAGATGTGGGAGAGATTCGATGGGAAAATTGGTATGGGTCGTCTGTGGTATGGAAATGCATGTGAGAGGGTATCAGGATATACTTAAAATATTTAAATGCGTTATCGTTCAACGTTTGATGTTCACCAGTCACTGCTGGTCTTGCGGAGTCTTCTCGTTGCACGCTCCCCTTCGCAATTTTATGTTAATCCAAGCACACAGCTTGCCTCGCGACTCCGCCAGCCTCTTCGAAACGCGCCAAAGACGCGTCCTTACGCGTAGGTTCGCAGCCCGAACGGGGCGGCACATAAAGGTAGTCGCCGTCGTCGCCTCTGTCGGGTGGACGTAATAGTCCTCCGCGATTCCCGACTGCTGGTCCAGGTACATCACCTCGACGTCCGAGTCCGCGTGCTTCGTGCTCTCGCGTTCCTCGTGCGCCACCAGTGTCTCCTCCGCTCTGTGAGGTTGGTATTTCGACTTGTCTGCGTGCGAGGGGGAGTGGGACTGGGACTGGGACTGGGGCGATGTGGGAGGCGTGAGCGACACAGACGTGCTGCCGCTGAGAGGAAGGCACGATAGGACGCTGCCCGAGCGGTTCCTGCTCCGGCTGCGTCCTCGCGGGCTCTCTCGCGGCACGTCGAGTGTGCCAGTGGCGGGTGTCGCGATGGGCGACGTGGATTGGGATTGGGCGGGCGTGCGCATCATGCGATGCAGGAAACTCCACTTCCCTCCGCTGCTGCACGTCTCCTCTCCTAGCAGAAGTATGTCGTCCGCATCTTTAGCTGGCGTAACAAAGTCGTCCTCCGCCTCCACCTCCATCTCGCCGACACTCTCAATGAAGTCCATCTCACTGTGGTCCGTGCCGTGGAGGGTAGCGGGCGCGGAGACGACAGACGCGGCGTCGCGGTACATGTACGACGCCGCGGTGTGCACCGACGAACGCGTGCTCGTCGTGCGCGAGAGGCTGCACGCGGGTGTGTGCGAGCGCGACCGCGTGTGATTGGAGGTGCGGTCGTAGCTGTATGTATACGACGCCACGCTGTCGGCTCTATCTCGCCCGCCATCACGGTTTAGTTCGTCGTCGTCCTCATCCGAATCCACGATCGCCGACGCCCACCGCTCGCGCGCCGTCGGCCTCTCCGCCCACAGGTTCCTCGTTGTCGCGGTCGTTGTCGCTGCGGTCCTCGTCGCCGTCGGCTGCCCGCTCACGGTATGCCTCCTCGGCATCGTACTTGCCATCAAGCTCGGATTCGCGCGGCCACCATAACTCTGACCATAACCGTGACTGTGACTGTAATTAGACAGCCCCATCGGCCTCACCCGCGGAGGGAAGACGGGGAAGACGCGGTAGTCGGGGTCATGCAGCTCGCCATCCTCGTCCACGTACGCGCGCACCTGCTCCTGTATCCTACCTATAGTAGCACCTGTGTAGGAGCTGGAGAATTCGTGCCCGACGGACCGACTCCGGTGGTGCCACGACGGCGCGTACGCGGGGTCGAGCAGCCGCGCGACGTCCGCCGCAGGCCCCGGTATATATGGCGCGTCCCCATTCGCGTTCGCGTTTGTACTGGTGTTTGAGTGGCGGCGAGATGACAGGCGGGAGCGGTCGCTGGAAGTGGTGCTCGCGTTCGTGTGGCGGCGCGTGAAAGAGGTGAAACTCGAGGGGCCACTCCCGCTGCTCCGGCTGCTGCTGCGTCTGCGTCCTCGTCCATGAGTAGCGACAGAGATCGGGTGATTGTTCATAATGCTTTGTGCTTGGTGTCGGTATTGGAATTCGATAATGGGGATCGATAGTGTGGATCGGGGTCGGTGTGGCTCGACAGTGGTCGGTGCACGTACGACGGGGATCTGAGACCTGAGACCTGAGGACAGATACTAGTAGTGGCGGCGGGTTATAACCAGTCCAACGTGCGGGCTACACGCGTAACAGGGATGGATGCACAAGAGGCAGACCAACAGAAGAACAGGTGAACAGAAAGGCCACTCGCCAGTGGCCACCACGCCACCATGATGCTTCTCGAGAGTCAACATCCGACATTTGTCGTCCGTGTGTGGCAAAGCAAACTTGGGACGGTGGCGTCCAGGTGGCAGGGAGTACAAATGGCAGGACGGATGCGGACAGCAAAGGGCGGATGTTCGTTTGTTCTGAAGTTCTCAACTTCCGTACAATGCGTCTTCTGTGCGGAACTTGGATGTGTGCAGGTGACCGTGGCCCAAAGTCGGAATGTTGCATTTGGGAGTGGCATCTCGTCCAGGGCCGCTGCACCGCATCAGCCGCTGTACCGCTATATAGACTCGTGGGCCACGGAGAATGATAGCGATAGCTGCGGATGTACGTAACGTCCACGCACACATACTGACAATGGACATCGATAAGATGAGTACACGGTCATGAAAGAGCAGAGATAGAGAGGACCTATCGAGCGGTACAAAAGAGGTGCAATATCACGATGCTCAGACCCTCTGGATCTGAGTGGCGCACTGACCTTCCGAAGCTGAGGTGTGCGCTTCTCGCTTTGTCGCTTACCGCGATGCATGGATGCACGGTGCAGCTGCTGCGTACGATGTATAGACCTACTACCTACCTGGACGCACACGCATATTGCCATCGTGCATCACCTCGTGGGTACAAACGGGTGACGCAGCTCTGTGCGCCGCGATTCTGGAACTGCCTGCACCTTCGCTTTTCCATCATGATCGCCATTGTCCAATTTGAAGTTCGCGAGGCTCTGACGAGCTCGAGGACAGACCATGATAGCGAAACACGCATGCCTCTCTGAATCATGATCAGCTTGCCAATAATCTCCACCTTCACAATATCAGCTGCACGCCACTGAGTAGTATGTTGTATCGTCTGTGCCAAGCGAAACATGGCGAGGAGGATGCGCACCGTTCAACTTATGTCGTCGCTCGTGAGGCGTGATTGATATTCGTGAACTTCGTGCGCAGGATTCTGGAACTGCCCGCACTTTCGCTTTTCCATCATGATCACCATTGTGAATTTGAGCTTCGCTTCGTGAGGCTCTGACGAGCTCGAGGACGGACCATGGTATCAAAACGTCGAATCATCCAAACGCACACGACTCACTGAACCGTGCATCCTGCATCCTTAATCATGATCAGCTACGTACGTGCACGCTGATTATTTTCCAACCAATTTAACCTTTTTCATATCGATTATCGCATGTTGGATGTTGAGCGTGCACGTAGACTGTGATGATCATGAGACGCGATAGATCCTGCCGACCACTTTCACGTTTATCAGCCACGCCACTGAGGATGTATGCCAAGCGAAGACGATGCGCACCGTCGTATCGTGATGTCCATCCATCCATCTCATCCCCTTGAAGCCTGACCATGCACTGTGAAGCCACGGCGCACAGGAGTCCGACCTTCGACCTTCGAATCCGAAAGTGCGACATCGATATACGGAAGCATCGATGCGCTCGATGGCATTAGTAGCTTGAGCAGCCTGTGACCAGTGAGAGGCTCCCCGCACGGGACGCGTATTATTCATAGACAGTGCGGTTCGGAGGAGGCGTCGGGTGGCTTCGGCGAATTCTTCCTATAGTGCTGTACCAGGTGAACACCTACTTAGTGTTAGATGTGGATATCGATGTAAGTTAAGTGCATAGCAGGAGTGCACAGCTGATCAATGTCATGAGCCAGCGTAGTACGTATGATACCCGAATTTGAGCAATTTGTCAGTGGTCACCGAATACTGCAGCTGGGTATGTCGCCGGCGGTAAATGTCAATGCGCGATATCGCACACGCGCCGCCCCACCGCGTCGACTCTAGCCACTACCAGCTACACGCAGCCAATGATTATGCAGCATACTATGACGGTGCGCCAACGTCGGAGGATACTCGCCATTCGCCACTGGCCATTGGGTGGTTACCGCCTCTGAGTGAACGAATGAGCAAGGGATATCATGACCGCTGGCAACGGCCGCCTCTTCTCGCCTCTCGCCTCTCTGACTATGGAGAACTCGCACCGTACCCCCTGGCGCCCCACACCCACATCCCTGCATCATATGCATCATATGCACACTACTCCTTACTCCTGAATATCCTGTTACATGATAGATACACACAGCACGGAGCTCGAGTCACCGTCCTGGAGTCACGGCGGCGAGGGGAGAGCGCAGGGCCGCAGGCGTCGCCACCCCGGCGTGCTCACGTCAGCATCAATACATACTATTGATAAGTGCAATGATCTAAGCGCTCAAGGGAAAGCGTCATCGATGATCGATCATCTCGTATCTCGTCATGCTAACCTGAGGTTAACTCAAGTTTATTGTCAGAAAATCCGACGACGCCAGGACAAGGAGGGTTGGAAAATTCAAAGGCGTACGGAGAGAGACGGACGGACGGATGGACGGAGAGGCGGTGTGTACTGGTGTGTCGACTTTGCGTGCAGACGGCTGCCATGCAACCACCGGGCGTACGGCGACTCTGCTCAATATTCAATTTCAGCGCAGAAGAAAAGACAGATAAATGCGAAAAACGCCGCACGAAAACGAAAAGAACGAACAAAGGGCCCAGCTGCAAGCACATTCAAATGGATAAACGGATAAAAACCGCGTCTTTGCCTCCCGCCTCGACCCCCATCCACGCATCGACAAAGGACTTGTGGCGAATTTGCGATTTGCCAGCGTGCCGGGGGGGCGTGCCTTTTCTGCAGAGACACGCCACAGAGCCGAGGGCGAGGGCAGAACGGCAAGAGCCTGGCAAAGAGGGATGCAACATGCGCGGGCTGGGCTGGGGCACTCTCGCCTCCCTGTCTGCCATCTTTGAGTCTCTCGATAGCTCTCGTAGTCGTAGGTTTGAGCTGGCAGTCTCGAGAAGAAGTCAAAGCTCACTGAGGTCTACTAAGTAACTTACTGAAGCTCACTCGAACAGCACACAAGTATTCTTTGAAATCTTGTCTTCATGTCATGTCTAATAGTGACGGATGTTTTTACTTCAGTCTTTGTACATACATCTGCAGCGCTGCACTCGCCGCTGCTACTGCGTAACTACAACATTGAATTCTTCTCTCCCTCCTCAAATCATCCTGAAAAGCGACAACCCAACTGAAAAAACAGCGAACCAATCGATAAACCAAAAAAATCCCCGTGCGCGATGGCGAAAAACCAAGAAAAGCCTCCGAAAAAATATCATGTGTGTGCGCGACGGGGTAATGAGGCGTGTGCGTGAGATCGTGACTCGTAAGACGTCAAACATTGGATATGAGTGGGACGTTGGCGATGAATGTGAGAGCTGAGACATTGGATATGTCCATGCGTAAAGATGTGCGTGTGAGCGAAAAAATGCGTGATGATGAAGCATTCGATGATGAAGCATGTTGAAGCGTGAGACGACGTGGAGAATCGGGTAACGAAGTTGGGGAAATGGTTGGTGATAAAGAGGCGATGAAGAGAGAGCGTTCGTGATGCGACGATGCGAAGGGTGATGATGACGAGGAATGTCGGGAAAGGGGTATGTACAGACGAATGGCGAATAAATCCAGGGTCGACAGAACTTGAACCAAGTCTTGAACCACATAGCCAGCGACCGCGCGAGAAGCCTACAACGTCCTCCTCCTCGGCGCGGCCGTCGCCAACCGCCTCTGCACATGGAAAACCCCAAACCGCAACCTGAGGCTCACCGCGCGCCACTGCTGCTTCAACGCGTGCGTGCACGACGGTCTATTGTCGATAACGCGGACGTCAGTCTTGTTGTTGGAGGACGGGCGGTGGGAGGACGCGGGTACGCACACTGATGAGTCCTCGTCGTACTCGATCTCCTCCGCCCGTCTGGGTCTCCGTTGTGGCCGCGCGTCGTAGCCGTCATCGTAGTATGCATCGTACTCGTCGGCGACTTCCTTCGACGGCATCGTCTCCTCCTGCTCCTGCTCCCTCTCTATTTGTTGCGCTTGTGATTGTTGTTGGATTTGAGATTGAGATTGTTGCGCAGACGAAGACACCGAAGCAGACGACCCGCTCCTTCTAATCCTCCTCAACAGACTCGCCGTCCTCCCCCCCGCGCCCCTACACGTACTCGCGCTATCCTCCTCCACACCCATCCCTTGCGCGTTCATTCCATTCATCCCATTCGCGCTGCTCATCGCCTGCCCGTCCTCCTGCTCGACGAACTCGTACTCCTCCGCGCCGAGGTCCTCAAACGGCGACCCCATCCCCATCCCACTATCAATGTGGTTGTTCTCGTCGTCTTCCTCGAGCGAGTCGACGGGCGAGGACGTGAGCGAGACGGGCTCGCCCGCGAAGAACGACGAGCGCGCGTACACGCTCGACGCGCGGCGCGACGACGGCGTCGTATGCGTCGACGAGCTGCGCACGAACGGCGACTGGTATGCATTCGAATGCGAATTCGAGTTAAGATCCATATACAGCTCCTGCTGCTCCTCGTCCTCGTCCAGATCCTCGATCTCCGTCGCCCAATCGCGCTCCCAATCCGGGCGCACGACCAGGGGGTACGTCGAGTACCTATCAGTAGTCGCAGACGGCAAGCGCGACGCCGAGTGCGTGTGATGCAACGGCTGCGTCGTATGCCTCCGCCGCGGCTTCTGCGCGCTCGAGCGCTGCGACGGGAGAGGGAGGACGGGGAAGTCGCGGTAGTCCGGGTCGTGCAGGTCGCCGCGGTGGTCGACGTACGCCTGCGTCGGCAGCCGCGTCGCGCCCGCGCCCGAGGAGGACGAGGACGAGCTGTTGTGCGAGGCGTACGAGGGGTCGAGGAGGCGCGAGATGTCGGCGGCGCGCGAGGAGGGCGAGTACTGGTGGTGCGTGCTGCCGTGCGAGTGGTGGTGGTGGTGGTGGTGCGGGAGGAGCGTCGCGATGTGCGGGAGCGGCGAGTTCGAGCGCGGCTGCTTCGCCGTCGATGAGGACGATGAGGCAGCGGCGTTGGATGATGATGTTGGTGTCATGGTCATGGTCATGGACATGGCGAAGGGCGCGCTGGAGCGCGCTGGGGGGTGGTCGTACATGGCTGCTGCAGGCAGGGGGCAGACGAGTGCGGGTGCCGGCAGGGTTATGTTTAAGTAAGGTTGGCACGGGTAACCGGGTTAGAGACGGCCTAATCGGGGGAGGGTGTCAGAGATCTGGTCGGGCGAAGAGAACTGAGATGCGGGCTGGAGTATACGTACAAGCGGCGTGCAATGAGGCCTCTCTGTGAAGATGGCTGCTGATGTTAGGCGGGCTGCTGGATGGTGCTGTAGCGAATAACAGGTGGCGAGTCCGCGTGAAGCGATGGCAGGCGGGTGTGTGTGTGTGTGCCAAGCGCGGTGAGGTGGGTGCACTGTGTAGATGGTACTCGGTGCTATAAGAGCACTGGTGGTATGCGAGCACGGGATGTTGATTGGGGCAGGGACGGGGAATTGGGAGATGTTCGGAGGAAAGACATGAGGGTCGGAGGAGAGGGACGTTATATAGATTAGCTGGGGAGGGAGGACGACCAAAGCCGTCGCAGGAGCCGTGCGATCTCATCCTTGCACCCAGATCTCACTCATTCCGAATATCCCACTCACATCTCACAACCCAGATCTGCCCTCTCACTAAGCGCTTGGCAGTCGCTTTTTCAGCAAGCCTCCCATATCCGGCACATTCCCCGTATTATTACCCGCCCAGCCAATACAAACCCGTCCCTACATATCTCCCGTAATTACCGTTATCAATCCATTAGACAATCATTATTTACGACGGCACGATATCTGGTTACTGTATTTATCGCCCGGGCTGCGCTACGCAGTCACAGTTCAATATCCCTCCCTCGCCCCTCGCAGCACGTCACCAGATGCACCCAGAGGTTGCAGGCTATCCATGGGATGCATCCCTCCCATATCACCATTGCGTGGCACTACTCTCAGAGAGCAATGGGCAATGCGCACACCCGCCTTGCCGCCCCGGCCGTGCCCTCCCGAGGACTTATCGTCCACCCAATCTTAGCCTCCTGGCATCTAGCATCTCCTCACGATGCCGGCCCGCCGCCGCCCCTCGCTCTCGCTCTTTCCGCGGCTACTCGGGAGTCGGTGAACCCTAACCCCTCGCTCCGTTACACCCCGTGCCTGACTCAGCAGCTCGCATCTGCTGCGTCCCTCGACCAATCTGCGTGCACGCTCGCCGCACCATTCGGATTTCGGGATGTGTGTGTGTGCAATTCGGTGTGGGCCACGGTCAGCTATTCAGTTGGTAGGCGGTTGCTCGAGTCAGCACCTCCCGTGCGCGTGAATCATCCTCCTGGAGTCCTAAGGCCAAGATCATTGAATTGTGAGTGGGTGGGTGGCTCTGTTCCCGTTGTCGCGTAACGCTCAGCCCCGCGAGTGCGAGGGTGTATTTCCGGCCTGTCCCTTCGGATTCCTGCCCATCAATGACATTACTCGCGAGTGGAGCCGCGAGAGCTCAGAATAATGTCGATTTCTCGGTACCCAGTGCATTCAATTCTTACACAAGCGTTCTCGACCCCACCCTACTTACGTGCGCTGGAAGAGGTTGTCATAGTCTAATCCTGCACATCGATGACATCGTCGCGCGCCCACCAATACCGATTTAAATATGAACCTATATAAAAACATGATATCTATGTGTCTATTTTCCGCTTTCCGCCACTGATATGGATATGAATATTCACAGCAGCTGGTACCGACCATATGATCCCTCCATCTAACCCGGCGCGCTCGCTGAGGAGAACTGTTAGTGTCGCGGGCGGCCTGGACCTGCGTACACACTCGACCCTTCCCCTCTTCCCCTCTTCCAATATTCCATCGAGCTCCAATATTCCATCGAGCTATCGAGCCATCGAGCTATCGAGCCATCGAGCTGAAGTCCAAAGTCGAAACGCCAAACGCGCGCGCGGACCAATCGCAGCCCCGCGTGCGTCCGTCTCGATCGTGCATACCGCTGTCACTAGTACTAGATAGCGTACATACCGCTGTCATCGTACATTAACGTAGAGCAGGGAGGCAAGCGCACATCGTATAGAAGAGCAGAGACAAGCGCACAGTGCACACGCTCACCGGCATCCCACTCGCTCCCCGCGCCTCTGCGGCAGTCTCCTATCGTGGACCGTGGTTCTCTTTCAGCCAGTCAGTCAGTCAGTCACTCGTGCATGTGTTTGCTCAGCAGCTTTGTCAAAATCAATGTTCTCACATGTCCTGACCAAGTAGGGACGGGTGCAAAGGTACGTGATTGCTCGAGACTCAAGCTTGCAGACTCGAACTTGAACATTTCGAGGGCTCTGGCCAGCGATCAGGCGACCATTCTTCAACCATACCACGGCTGCGGCGCGGATTGCAGGCCACTAGTACTAATGGATCAGCAGAAACACACCATCTAGTACCAGGACGGACGGCATGTACTTTACTCTCGGACGGCATGTACTTTGCTCTGGGACGGCATGTACTTTGCTCTGGGACGGCGAGAGGTTTCGCAGAGGTTTCGCCGGCTCGAGGCCTTGCTCACATAACATCAACTAGACGCACCCCCTGTCTGTACATGTACGTCCATACCCACGGGTGCCTCGCTCGCTCATCGCTGTGATCTTGTGGGTTCTTGGATTGTGGATGTTAGATGGATGTGGGGAGGCCCAGAACGCGTATGTACCTGGACTACTCGCTACTGGTCAGAGGATGCGGGGCCCCTTTCTCAGTCTGTGTGTTGATCTCGACGATTGGTAGAGACTGAGACGCGATGTGGATAGTCTATGGGCATACAGCTGCACCCACCGCGCCGTCTAGACCCCCCATCGCCCAGTCCGTCCTCAGCCTCAGAATGCATATCTGCATACCTCACAAAAACAGGACGTACGCACGAATCGACGATAGCCTCGGAGAACATTGCGCCGTGTGCGGTCGACCTCGAACCTCGACCCTCGAACCTCGGTGTACTAGTCACTCAGGCCGTCGCCTCGTCTCCTCGTCGCTCGATATGTGCTTCCGCACACACTGGTTGAGTACTTCCAAGTGCAAGCGGGGCCGTTCATTGGCCCGTCGCAGCATCCGATTCCTACACGTTTGCCTGCACCTGCCTCCGTCTCTACGCTCTAGACCGTACCCTCGATCCACCTTGGGTTGTAGCGCCGCGGATGCACACCGTCGAACGTTCATTGGCCCGCCGCTCGTCCTGTCTCCTAGTAGGTGAGTACCGTACCTGTTGCAGCTCACCAGAGTCCAGACTCGATCGTATCTTACATATACAATATACATCCGCTCCTGTAACCTGCACGCGACTTCCACATCCGGCATCCCGCCCCCGCCCCTTGCCTCTCGCACCGTGCGCTCGCCGTTCATTGGTTAGTTCGTGCGTCGGTCTTGGTGGGTGCGTGCGTCGGTCCCTCGTACACGCCGCGCCCTTTGGGATCTATTCTAGACTCTAGACCCCCAGGCCCGCCGCCCCTTACACTGTCGATCGTGATCGCGCGCGCCGCCGCGCGTTCATTGGTTCTCCGAGGTCCTATACTATCAACCACCGACTCGATGTGGATGTGGATGTAAAGTCGTACATCCGCGCCACATCTGGTAGTGGTAGTGGCAGCCAATACAAATCGTGGTAAGCTGCAACTAACACTTGTAACGTGCCGATCCCCGGACTAGGTGTGCGTCCTGTACCTGAAAGTCAGTGTTTCCTATACGTATTGCCAGCGCCGAGGGGCCTGCCATGTCTGTAACCCATGTCCGCAGCTCGCACACACATATCCGAAATCCGCAACTTACACTCGAGAGTCGATATCCGCAACTTACATACTCATTCTCCGCAGCCCGCGATCCGCAACTTTGTATTCAAGTGTCTAGAATCCAGAACCCGGATTGGCCATGATCATCCCCGAGTCGGCGCGTCCAGCATTCGGTATCCAATATCCGGTGTTCAATATACAACGTTCAGGCTGAGCTCACTTGATAACTCTGGTGCCTCGGGGTAGGGGTATGACTCACCAGTCGCCGCTGAGGTGGCCCTCCGACCGACACGGAGGTTCAGCGTTCAGGTCCCCTGCGCATCCCATATCCCGTATCCCACATTCGAGATCAATATCAATGTCCAGGCGTTAGATTGGGTTATCTACTCAATTGCATGTCCCTATCAAGGCCGGGTCGAGGTGCGTAAGTGCTTAGGTGCAGTATCATCGGCATCGGGGAGATCAATATCAATGTTGTACGTATGCTACATGCTTAGCTCTGGACTGCGATGTGGGTTAAGGCGCGGGTGGGTTAAGGTGCGGATTCAGTATACGGTATACGGTATGCATTGCATAGAGGGGTAAGGGCCGGTGATCACTTTCTGGAATTGTAGCACCGGTAACGCGTGTTCATGTTCATTATGACCATGATAACTACACATATTGCCATACCTGTGTGACTGCAGTCTGCAAGTCCGAGTCGTGCACGCGTTTCTCGGTCTGCAGTCTGCGGTCTGCGCAGAGATGGAAAAGCGGGATGACCTACGCGCGCCGTGGCCCGTGGCATATGATTAGGTTTTGGGTTTTGAGTTACGGGTTATCTAAGTCGTTCAAGATAGATATCCAAGTCTGCCCCTCGAGGACGCACCGGGGTGCCGAAGGTCTGCACAGGTTGTTTCGCCCAAGTGTACTAACTAGGCTCGAGTTAAGCCACCTTAGACCTCTAATCCCCCTACAATTGGATAGCATCATCAACACAATAAGGACACATTTGACTTCAAGTCGAGGGGAATCCTGGAAACGTTCCACAGCCTCCCAACCCTCGCCCACTGCGCACCGGCTTACCGATAGAGAAAGTTCAAAGATGACATTGGATATTGGTAACTAAGTTCAGGTGGTATGTAAGTCACCTATCCATCCTTGCGTAATCCTCACTACCATACACTGTACTGATATGGATATAGATACAGGGACTAGCGATTTCAATCATGTCATATTCGATGAATGCCGTGCTTGCCTTCTTCAGGTTATCATATATCATATATCAGCAGCCACACGTACTTGTGCATGCATTCACAGTGCATGATGATGCAGTGCGGCTCAATTCTCGAATTCGAACTACTGCCCTAGTGTAGGATTCCTCCGATCGGCGATTGCACCGTCCCGGCTTCCAAGGAGCTTGGTTGAGGTAGGTTCCCCACGATCCCACGGTGAATTCAGAGAGAAGCGGGAAGCCACAGCCTGTGACAAGCGCGCGCCACGCTTCAAATTGAACTACCACTCCCACTACCCTACCAATAATAATGTTCAAATTGCTATGTCGTCCCAAGTGCTGCGATCTCCAGTCTTCAACAACACAGTTTTAAGACGTATGTGTATGTGCGCAGTGTGCCAGGCGGGGCCCCACCTGGTCACTCGGCGGCGGTACGTGCAAGTTTTTAATATCCTGCTCATACGCGTATATAACTTGCGCTAACCGCTCTCTCTCGCGCTTGCTATTTTTTCTTTCCTTCTTGCTCCTTTCTCGCCTTCCCGTGCTAGTCTTCGCCTTCGCGCTTTTTCACGTTCATGCCCATGGAAGACCAACTCGGACGCCGGCGAACACAAAAACGAACATGATCTTCCCTGGCGCTTCCATGCTGGTACTCAGTCGCTCGCAACTTGGCCCCGATGCATGCACACGCCGCATGGGGAGGTTCAGTTCATCTGAGAACTCTCAAGCTCTGATTTCGACTTAGGACCCTTGGCGCTTCCATCCTCCAGGTGTGTGCATTTGAACTTGTACAGCCAAACCGTATCTTCCATGAAGACATTCCGAAGATGGAAATGAAAGTATGAACATCTGCACATCCATATGCAACCAAGCGCTCATATGGGCGTCCCGAGCACATATAGGACAGGCCTCAAGTTCGTGTATTCCTATGCGTATACGGTGCAGTACATGAACATTCCGCAACGAACGTCGAAAACTGGACACTGGACACTGTTCTCCAACGAACTTCCAACATATGCGAATGCAGCGCCACCGACTCAGCCTCTGACTACGCACAACCCCACGCAACAGGCTTCTGCACGGACGCTACAGTCAGCCCTGGCAACCCCGACCTTCGACTTTGCTAAGCCGCTTGGTCATCGACGCATCGCAATATGAAAAGCACTCAGCAGACGCGCGCACATCTCGTACTTCGCACTTCGCCTCCTGCTCCCGGCTCCCGGGGCGTCCTCGAACGCACTTCTCGCCGGCATGATTACTGTACTTAACAGGCTTCGAGTGTGTGTGCGGGTGTACCGTGTACTGGGCAGCCTTGATATGGGATATGAACGCTCGATGCATATGCTGACCCGTTTGAACGCTGGACGCTGGAGGATCTTGCCGGGTTGACGTCTCTCTTGGGCGGTTATCTAACTATCTGAATTCTGCATGGTCATTAGCACAAGCAGGCGACGACGATGCGGCCGGACGAACGCGAAGCAGGAAGAAGCAAGCCACTGGACGCGCAAGCCATCCCCAGGTCTCTCCGATATCTTGATTTCCAGATGACTCCCGATAGACTTGTACACGCCCACATCCGTCACCGGTTATCCAGGATATCATATATCACCATTTATCCATCGTCCGGCGCTGACACGTCGACATCATATCTATATCTCTATATGGTCCCTCGTCAGCCCCGATTCCGATTCCACCTGGGAGAAGCTCGAGATGTTGCAGTGACGCTCGAGGCCAAGAGATAACTGCGAGACTTATCCCGGTAATCCAGGATATCCATCGTCTATCGTCCACCGTGCACGGAATGATCATGCATCATATCTAATCCCCTCGGTGAGTCCCGATTTCCGACTTCACCTGGAGCTCTCGAGAAACCGGGGATGAGAGGATGACGCTCGAGCATCGTTGAGCAGGAGACTACCGAAATCAACACTTGTTGTACGCCCCACCGTATGGTCCAGATCCCCAGTCGCAGCAACTTCGCAAGCAGCATACCGCAATCCTAATCGTACGTATATGCTTGTCTCGCCGGCGGCTAGCGGTGCCCGATAGACATGTCAATCTTGAATCATCCCCGTGGGCACGCGCGTCTGCGCATTGCTTGGAAGACATGGAAGACAAGGCCATGTCGCCTCCTCGAGGCCTCCATCCCCTGCTTGTTCTCCCGCACGCCCATTAAGACAGCGCCCGCAGCGAAGCTTCGTCCTAGCTCGACGCCTCGAGTCTATCGAGCGGATAATTTGGCTATATACGGCTCGCTCGCGGACACGCTTGGCTTGGGCTGCCCCACTGGTGATTGCTCCAGGAGGCTCTCGCCCCGGCGTCATGCTCGTCACGGCTGCTTTCATGCTGGGGAGCTCTGTCCAGTAGAGTTACAGTACTCCCTCCAACCTCGGAGCTTGGCCAGCGCCATACTGTATAGTGCCATCCATAACGCGCAGGTCACCCGGATGCATCACCTCCCGGATACCAGCCACAGGACCCAACCGCACGTCTCGGATGAGTCGTATCGTCCCATTGCCCATATCGGAGCGACCTCGTCGTTCTCTATACGCACCCGCACTGTGTACACACGTCAGGTGGCGCCGAATTTGACTAGTGGCGGCAGCTCGCCTCCCCAGTGGAGAAGTTCGCTCTCTGGCGCGGGCGCACCCCGGAGAAATCTACCAGCGGGAGAAGGCGCGCAGCCGGGCTGCACATCCAACGCGTATGGTCAATGGTACACTGGAGGCTGGTTTTCGTTATACATGGGCCGCGCTTCACATGCCGCGGTGCACTCGTGAGCACTGCGGGTCCCATGCTGGGTCGCGTACAACTGATTTCTCCAAATCGGTTGTTCCCTCTCAGGCGGCTCACGCTCACGTCCCGCCCCAGTCATCCCGAAATCACAAGACACAGGCCCTCCCAGGGATCTGTAGACTATCATCTCTCTGCTAAATCGCCTATCTCGGCAAAACGCTGGATCGGATCAGGCGCCCATATGGCGACCATGGTTACCGCTTTGGGCACGATCGAGTTTCGAGCTGCAGCGCGCGAGCCAAGCTGCGCGGACCGAGCCACTATGCAAGAGAGACAAACAATCGATACTCGCATCTCACCTCGATGTGCGAACTGTACGTGTACAGGTATTTTCGGCTGATTTCACTGATAGATACCAGCAATATTGGCTGCTGCTGCGCCAGGAGAACATGTCTAAATTGGCAATGACAGTGCCCCGCAACCGCCCCATGGTACTGCGCCAGGCACAGTCACGGTTTCAAACGCGACTGTGCCAAGTGGCAGCTTCCCCACGGGGCAGGTACGCCATAGATGCTCATAGATCTACTCGCCGACCCCTCGCTGTCATCTCGGATTACAACACTCCAGCACCCCACAGTCCGCCCAAATCGTTCGCTGTGCCACCTCATCTGCGCGTCTCGGGCGGCTCACTCGTGCTCTTACTCTCAGGACCGTGGCGCAGGATGTGCGGAAAAACACAGGCCGGTGTGGCGGCCTTCGAGAATTCGCGAACGTACCCCTCCTAGCAGTGTGACCTCCTCCAGCTACACTGGTGCGGCCCTCGGGGCCTGCGGGGCTTGCGCAAGCACTGATGCGGTTTGCGTACGCCGGTGAGTTGCGCACTATCACCCGCTATCGTGTCCGCACCGTGCAGGTTATCTCTATGCTGCATGGGGAGTACTGCGTATCGCCCGGAGAGCCTTCCGGCTGAAAGTGCGGCCACCGGTCTCGGGGCGCGCTCTTGTCCAGCATTCCAGAGTTCAACCGACACCGAGGTGTGTACGTGCAATTCCTTGGTTTTCGGAAATGCTGGTTCACATATGGACTTTAGCTTTCCGACGTGTATCCTGCGTATCTGCTGTTCACTCCCTCGGGTTTCTACCGATACCTATAATTATCGGATTGACATGCATGTCGAACAATAAGTCACTTTGGTATGGCTGATCTCACTACTCGGGCCTCGACGGGGAATAGCAAGTGTTGATCAGGATGGCGTATTTCTATGTTTACACCATGATATGCTAACTGCTGTTTCCTGCGTAGGTTGATCGCATGCTGAACGAACAGCGATCGGTATCATGTCGTGCATGTCAGAGGTAAGTCACCGTGCGGCCTCTCATTCGCTCCTGCCGTCCAACGTTCATGGCTCTTGTTCATATATAGCCGGTCTTCACTTCTTGTGCGTTGTTCCCCTATAACGCCGCACATGAGCTGCTTCTACTCTTCCTTGCTCTGCCAAGTGCGCTGTCGTACACCGGGTTCCGAAGTAGGCCACATCACAGGACTAACACTTGCAATTCGCAGGTTGAACGCGTTCTTCTCATACTTCTCTTGCTATCACGTTGCGTGCAAGCTCCGCTGTGGTGCGCTTCGACAGGATGTTTAGGTTGTGAATACTAGTCATCCGAATGCCGAACTCCCATAGTGAGCGTCAACACTTCTGCATTCCACATATTCACGATCATGCTACTACGAGGGGCCGTTTATGATAGATTGACATGCATTATACACATGCAATATATCACGAGGGGGCCCACGTACCTTCAGCACTCTCGTCAACCTAACATCTAACACGCTGCACGCGTGATAGGAGTTCAGGACTCAATTGTAGGGTCAACTCAGCGGAGACGCGTCCTCGACTATCACAACTGGAACACTTCCTACTACGGTCAGGTGAGCGTTGCAGCATCACCATGAACGGTATGTTAGCCTCGTTTAGGGGTGACGCGCTACAACTACCTCGCCTTGATTCCCCGGGGCATATGTGTACCGAATCATCAATGACTGCAAGTTCTGTACGTACTATTTTAGCCGCTCTTTCCAGGAGCGTGTCCTTCATGCTCATATGTAATTAGTGAATATGTACGTGTACTCTCCGCGTTCGCGAATGAAATCAATGCTACTATATGCGAGAGTCTGGAACGACTGAACTTGATTCTGGCTGGCGGATGGAATGTACGTGCACGGTGAAGAGACGTGTATCACATACTCTTCATGTGGTTCACAAGACCGTGGTTTGGTTTCCGGTATGTATTCATCACGCAACTTTCGATTATGTGCACCTCTTATCAAATAAGAGTGCTTTGCACATCGCTAGTATCTCGCCATATTCATACGTGAGATTGCATCAAGACTTCAGGGTACCAATACTCCATTTGCACGGTGTGAATGTCTCAGCCAGGTGAACACGGTTCAGCATTAACTTCAATCCCCGCATGTACGTTTACCGAAGCCGTAGCACGGGGTTTTGTACTTAAGGGTCGTGTGCTAGCCGAGGCGAAATTCAACTGTAAATGCGTAAATGCGAGTAGAGTTAACTTTTGAACACCGTATTGCGAGAAGATTTCACAGACACACCGATGCGTGCATGTAAAATTCAAATCTGCTCGGCTTCGCTAGCTGAACATTGTCCGCCCGTATGTATCCCGGTAACCGTCTGTCCCACCCTAAGAAATGGCAAAGAGCAACTGATCAAAATGCCCATAAATCGGGACAGATTTACCGATATGGCCAACGTAGGTGAATAGCCGAACACGATGCAAGCAGGAATTTCTACCAGGCCTTTAGTCGAGGCTAGGAGGCTCGGCAAATACATGTCTTGATGTTCCATATTTTGATTCCGGGGTGCTCATGTCCAGAAACCTAGGCACTGCATAGCAGCTGGATCATAGTGGATCATCTGCCCCTTCTTGCGAGAATCTGTCTGAACGGTTTGTCCGCGCCGCCGGCCTCAAGGTGCCTCACCGTACACCACTACCCCATCAAGCCCGTTAGTGCACAAGGGCTTAGGGTATGATGCACCATGCGAAGCACAGCTTGAGCTAGAGGAAATGGGGATTATCCAGGATTAACCGCGAGGACGTCTTCTTTGCTTCGAGGCTTTAGTGTTGAAATCGACGCATGATGCGATGAAACGCTAGCTGTATCCTGGCTAAGGTTCTGGTTAGAACCATTGCGCCGCCATGGTCGATCCATGGACGTCTTCTCTCCTCGGAGAAGGACAGAGAAGGAGCGTCTGGAAAAAGAGTCTAGTCTCAACATTTCCTTGAAATCACAGTGAGAGGATGACTGAAGATGACCGATACTGATAACCCCCTAGATGAGAGTAGAACTGGATCTGGTTGGATGAGAGAGGGTTTGTCAGTCAGCCAGAAGCTTTCATCCCGATCGAAAATCCGCCCTCGGCTCGGCTCAAGCGCAAAATACGGTTGAGGGATTCTCTGTCTTCAAAGGTTGATCAGAGAAGGACAATGTTCAACATGCACTCGCGTACCGTCTCGTGGAAGTTGGGATCGAAGCGAGTGTAGCGAGGAGTAGCGGTGCCGCGGCAATGCGCATCTGTACACGAAGACGAAGATCGTTGCAACATGGATAGCAAATCGATAAACGAACAGTGCAGCGTAAGTAGATGCTCATGTCGCTCGCACTTATCCCCATTCAGGGCAGAGTTATCCTGAACATCTGCAGAACTCGCGAAGCATGACGGTGCCGAACTTATCACCTCCATTCTCAGTACTCAGTACCGATGGACTTTGATATCTGTGGGAGAACTCACCATACTGCATCGCCAATAACCTGTTGTTTACAGCATTTGGCTTGAGAGGTACTAGAAAGTAAGATACAATATGATGCCTGTAAAGGCAGCCCCATCCTCAACACGCACCTGAAAGTCTCTCTCGCTTGTACTATAGAGATATTGTGGTGGCTAGAGTGTGTATATGGACAGACCATGAACTGACACTCATGTTATTGAATAATATCGAAATCAGGTACCACTGAACTATTGAAGCTGTAACTTCTTCGACCTTCAAAATCCGGCCACACGAGGAGGGTAAGACTGGGAGTCGCCGATAGCACGCCACTGCTCCTGAGTAGAAGGCGTCACAGATGAGGATATTTCATGTTCTTGAGGAAGACTTGGAATGTTAGGTGGATAAGTGGATGGGTCATCTGGATCCTGCAAGATAGACAGTCATGAGCGGATAAGTCGTTTCGGCGGTCTCACGGACGTACATATAGCTTCATCGGAGGGGCATCGGAGGGTGCAAAAGGCGAATAAGAAGAGGAAGGCATGGTTTCGTCATGAGTCTTTTCAACCTGAGGTTGAGCCAGCAAATCTGTGGGGAGTAAGGCTATATGCGTCGCTCGCCGGCGATAGAGAAAGAACGCCGCTGCTGCTACGAGAGGAACGGTGCCCCCGACTATACCGCCCACAATTGCTCCTGTATGAGAAGAGCTGCGGCTCGTCAGTGTGACAGTGGGTAGCGGCGTAGTGGGCGACGAGCTCGTCGATGTCACTGTCGTGGTTGAGGACGGGCTCGTGATTAGAAGAACACTTGAGCTGGAACTAGAACTAGACACAGTCGAAGATACAGTCAATATGGGAAGTGAAGACGATGATGCTGAGGATTCAGCTACTCCTGATAGAAATGACAGTCAATTTAGTCGTGCACGCACTTCTGCTAGACTTCAGAACGTACCGCTCGCGGCCAAATTCTGCGCAATACTGACATTGAACGTAGTGATCTGAACATCCATCAGCCGATGCAGCAGGTTCTTGTATGTAGGATTCACATACAACTTGCTGATAAGCCCATGCAGGGATTGCGGTTCCAGGAGGAATCGAAACGGGATATCTAAGAAGTGAGGCATGTCGACGAGTAAATTATCAGATAAGAAGAGACCTCCTACTGTCCGTTCGAGATCAGCGTCTTTGTACAGTTCGTCGTCCAGTCGGACCAACTAAGCGTTGATGTCAGCCCGTCGTCTCGTCAATTCTATGCAAAGAGCTCACTCAGGTAAGCCATCGCCTTGACAGTACGCACAGGCACTAAGTAGACTGAATGCAACCGAACTGCATGTGCAGAGCGTCGCCTAATCTACATCCGGGCCAGCGTATGTTTGTGTTGAATTTGAGATGGCTGGAACAGACCAATCTACGAAACGATTAAACCAACTGTTGCATGTAGAAAGATACTGGTATACCTGAGTCAGATATGCACGCCCCCTCCACGTAAGCCGCCACGAGACAAGGACTTTGTCCTAGCGAGTTGGACATCTAGACCGCAACCGTCGAATACAAAACTGTACTGGAACAATCAGGTACGCACCCAGGAGTAGGTTGACCGGCATACTGCGCCGGTGTGTTGAGAAGCTGCACGAGATGCGAACAATGACAATGACAATACTACGCCAGCCAGCTGTTGAAGCATGATGGAGGAATGGGGCAAGCACAGACAACAGGTCGAGTCCGAACCATCGTAGTCTTAAGCACTGCTCTTATACTTGGCAGGTCGGTGGCGCCGCTACAGCGCTGTTCATTTAGTCTGGCGAGACGTGATGCGCGCCGCACTAATGTCTTGAAGACTGTCACCTAAAGAGGTGAGAATCATGGCGACTGTTGAGATGCTGACCGCAAGAATGAGCCATTTATGACGAGGAGGATCCTGAACACATACCAGAGGCTGCTTGAAAGGAAGTAAAAGAAGACGCTTACGATGCGACATGTAGCTGTGAAAGACACGGAGCAGTCTCTGTGCCCCTGAAATCACGTCGGCTGGACCTTGCTTTGACACTTAATTCAAAGCTGTGTTGAACTTTGGATGAACCAAGGTTCATCAGGATCCGAATAACAATTCTAGTGCTTACAGTCTACTTATCAGATCTTTAGCTTGTGCTGGCTGTGCCAAAAGGGACTTGCCCTTCATCTATCCATCGCGGTCGCGGTGCAACATGTGGACGCTCGTGGGCGTCGGGATGCAGCTCCAAAAGGCAATCGAGCGCCGTCACGGTCACGTGGTTTGACACGGTCGCAATCTGCTCACGGTCCGTGAGGGTCGTGTTCGTCTTTGCCTTCAGCCTCTACCTCAATATCTTTCTAGTAGGTCTTCAATGTTATTTTCTCAATAGAGGAGTCCGCTGACTTCGGTGAGCAATGTCCTTATACATCTATGTGGCGATGGCTACTGAAAGGGTTACAATGCAGTCCCCGCCTTTGGGCCCCTGGGCTGGCGCCCATGATTGGCGGTATATAGCTCGGTCGCCACATCTTACCGTAGCCACTTTCTCTGTAACTTATAAACAAACTGGAGTTTGTTGTTCTCCCATCTTTTTCTTCCCCCCTCTTCCCCGGCTCATTTCTCGCAAGCTGTGCAATGGTCTCTCACCGCGGATTTTCGGCATGGATCTACTCTGGAGGTCACAGGCTCCCTGAGTATGAAGTCAAGATGGACCACAAATCGAATACGGTCACTTGTTGGGTCCCCTGCGAATTCGATCAGGTGCGTTTGCCTTCTTACTCAGAGTCAGACCACCAGTTCTGACCCAGCGTACAGAAATTCTCAGTGTGTTGGGAGGATCATGGGTCTGGCATTGATTCAGCCGGGTTCGTCATCCTGGATGGACACACAATACCTGGTCAATTTTTGTATGGATGTGGTACAGCCCAGAGACATTCTATGCGGACTTCCGACCAGGTCGAACGACCGTTCGTCTTCTCTAAAGCCCACTCTCGTAAGTAATGAAACATGGATTTCCGCACTATATTCACACAGAACATTGACACCGTGCATACAGGTATTAGACATGTCAGTGATAAGGATCTTGGTACTATTGTTTTGAAAATCAAGCAAATCCGGCGCAAAGAGATGACGCATCCCCCAAACGCTCCCATGCTGGTGCCGCCGCCGACAAGAGCCAAGGTAGTTGACATGGTGCCTGCATATGTTAGGTAGGTTATTACTGTTTACGAGCGGTGGATTTATCTCATATTCGTGTACTCCATAGCTATGGATCTCCTCAGCATACAGAAATGCAAGAACCGACGACCTGGGTTTGTGAACCGTACGATCCAGCTCACCCGGGTTCCATTGTCTACTTTTGTTTCCGCTACCGACCCGTCGGTAAGTCGTCTAGTCGTTGACACAGTGCTATTGCTGATGTATAAGTATGCGCAGATTTTCTTGTTAGTCAAGGCATAATGCCTGGTGAAATGGACTGGGAGACGTCGACGCAACAATCAACCCCAGTTGCCACTCCGCGTGATGCACCGGCTCTGTCTCACCGTGGTCATTTGTTTGATCCTGTCAAGACGCCCACGTCCGTTCCTCTCACCATCGTATGTTCACCACAGTTTGCGCTGTTACACTCATGCTAACTATGACTCTCTCCATAGCAATCACCGTACACGCACCTGAGTGGCTCGAACGAAAGCACACCGAAATCGAGTCACCGCAGTCTACCCGACACCAACCGCCACTCATCGCCAGGACCTCGCGAAGGACCTAATTCCCAGTCTTCTGCTTCCCACGCATTCCATCCCTACAAGCGCGTTGCTCCTGCTGCAGTCGTGTCTCTGCCGTCTAACGCTAAAGCAGTGCGTTCGGTCAGCACCCGGTACACTTCTATCAATCCTGGAGAATCGGTTTTGCCTGTTAGACGGTGCCGTTCTTACGGTGAGGGTCACAAACATGCGTGAGTGGCTCGTATAGCTAGCCACCACGGTCAAGATAGAGGCTAGCGGGTACAAATCGAGAGCCCAACCTGTTGCACATTTTGCAAGTGAGCCCATTGTCTTTGTTATTTCACGCTTTCTTGTTTTGCCTGCTCGTCTATATGCCCTCTATGTCTGTCCAAAAATGTTGTTCTGTTTCGATCCGCTATCCTGCTATAGTTTACCGTACACTGTCCGTAATTCCTGCTTCAGTCCATGTTATGCACCGTAGTTTGATAGTTAACATCTGGATGTTATCGAGTGTACGTACATACGTTGTAGTCGCGTTCTCGTTGTTGAATATGTGCAATATATGTGTCTTTGCTGAAGACCAAATTACTGCGCCGACGCGCCAAACGGCCTGGCGTCTCCGATCACTGCGTCACTTACTATAATTCGCAATTGTCTCGTTCCCTGCTCGTTCCTACTGTTCAACTTGACCGTCATGTCGTCTCCGGGACCAAGTCGAATACAACTGTCGAGTCTACCTACATACCAATCGACTTCTTCGACTCGCTTGAAATTTTTGTATTCAGACTTCTCTCGACACAAGCAGTCCAACCCCTCGTCGTATGCGTCGAGCAATGAATGGTGGAGACGGACTCTAGAGATGATCGTCCTGAAAGGATGGCAATCATATTCTCCGACAGAATCAGGACCAATCGATAGGTTGATACTGCATGCCGACGGGCCCGCGCTCGCTGAGGTCTTCAGACTGGAAGGCGTTGGTAAACCTCTTGGTCTAGCCTCTGTGATTGTAAGTAACTTGTCGTCATCTGCCTAGTTTCTCCGGCGTTGATTGGGGTTTATCCTAGTGAAGGCTGAACTGGTCAATTCGAAATCATACTTCCAACTGAACCAATTTCTGTCATCTACTCAGTCTATATACGACCCTGGATGGCTGCCTTACCGAATAGCATCCTTTGTGGTCGGCAAACCGCTGTGGTGGGCTCTACAGCAGCTTAGCATAGTCGGTTCTGAAGATGCTGGAGGCCATGGAGGAGATACCGACCGTTGGAACAAGGTCAAAGGCAGCTATGTCGTATTAAGTCTCCTGGAGAAGGCGGCCGACGCTGTACTTCTACGGCAGCAGGCCAAGACAAGTATATCCTTGGCCGACTCTTTATACAACTTTGACACCTTCAGGCGAGAGTTCGCGGACAAAGCACTGGACGGCGTTATACTCTCAGACATGGACTTGAAGGTTTTATTGAAGTACCTCGAGAGAGACAAGAAGGTTGTCGTCGTGCAACAAGAGGTCGGTGCCCGTGCCTGCGTTCTCATTTTTCACTGACTGATTGGTACTGTAGATGATCAAATTCGTCCAGTCTGCAGATACCGCGGAGGTCACTGCGGTGGACATCGGAGTATTAGAGTTGAAGATTGCAGTGCTGAACCTCGAGACCTCTACCGAGAAAATACAGGAGCAAATTGACGAGTAAGTTTATCTGACTTTCCCCCCTTTGTCTTCGAGAGCCTGTTTTCTGATATATATACTACAGTTGTAGTGCAAAGGTTGCGAACGCGCTCCGGCAGAAGCGCAAAGAGGTCGCTCTCAGCCACCTCCGCGCGCGTAAGCAACTGGATGACCTCTTGAAGAAGCGTCTTGGATCTCTTGACATTCTCCGGTCTACTTTGATTCGAGTCGAGGCGTCCGCTGGAGACGTGCAGGTACGTTTTTTCTTTATCAATCGGCTGTGCTGTACTGACACACACCGTTACAGATTATGAAGTCCTACGAGTCTTCCACCGCGACGTTGCGCGCTATTCTTGCGCACCCCTCACTTCAACGCGAGAAAGTTGACGAGACGATGGAAGCCATGGCGTCCGCTAATGCCGACGCAAGAGAGATCGATGACGCTATCAGGCTTGGAATGGATATCACGGAGACTGACGCTGGTATCGACGACGCTGAGCTGGAAGCTGAGCTCAACAAGCTGGTGAAGGAGACCGAGGACGAGAAGACGAGTTTGGAAGAAGAGAAGAAGCAGGTCAAACTCTCATCGCCGGAGCTGTCTACACCGTCGACTGCTCCAGTCTCTTCTCCGGTGTTGCAGACGGAACCCGATACCAAAGTGAAGGAAGCTGTATCGTAAGAATGCTGTATACGGCACACTCGTTTTCCTCATCATTCATACGGACATTATGCATCATGTAGACGTGTTACATGCACATGTAGGAGTTCTAATAACACCTCTGGACTATACTATGGATACAAATCGAAATAGTGTGATACATCTATTATGGTTGGCGATGCTTTGCGGTGAGTAAACGCTAAATAGTTCAATATCCTCCTTCGCCTGGAACCTTGCTCTTCCTTTCTGCTTCGTACAGGCCGTAGATGCTATAAGTAGGACTTCTGTAGGTCTCAAAATCATCGGGATTCGTGTGCGCCAGCGCCATCTGTGCCAAAGTAGGCAAGCGAGGCGGGGACGGCACACGGGGAGGCAAATCCTCCACTCTTTTCCGCGTGACTGGCTTAGCCCGGCTGGAAGACGGAGGCCCAGTGATAGAAACGGTCGGTTTCGCGAACGACATGGAGGCCGTACTCTGGAGATCGCCGAGCATCAACTTGCCCAACCGTGCGCTGGCTTCAGTAGTAGGACTCATTGCATGACTCGGTGCACGTCCGTGCCCATAAGCCCGGCTGCGACGACGATCACCGGCCAGCGTGATAGAGTCGTCTGGGTACACGGTGGTCTGGGGAGAGGGCGGGGCGGGGTTAGGGCTAGCTAGTCCGAGGGCGCTGGCCAATGCCTGGGTATCGCGTTCTCGCCTGTCTTCAGTTTTCATCATCGGAGAGATCGGAGGGAGGACGTATTGGGACTCCTCGAATGGGTTTGGCTCGTCCATGAGAGATGAAGCTGAGTGAGTGGGCGCACCAGAAAGGGTGTTAGAAGCGCGGAGGAGAGAGGCCGGCGCATACGGTGCTTTCACGCGCGCACGACCGCCAGCTTTCGGTGTAAAGGTCCCAGGTGAAGCGGTGTACAGCTCAGAGTCGTCCAGGCCGTTGGGAACATTAAGTCGATCAGAGGCCATTATACTCTGTCGCGAGTATTTTCCAGCTTTCGACGTCCTTCGCGCAACAGGCTTCGAGTTGGAACGTTGCAAGACAGGGAGACCGTCGGCAGTAAGAGGTGATCCACTAATGGCGACGCCAACTCCGTGCCCTGATGATGGGGATCCAGGATAAATCGACATAGACATAGCAGAAACGCGATTAGGGATACGCGGTGGGCCATTTCTAGCAGTTGCACCAGGTCCATTGAAAGGATATCCATTTTTCTGGGTCATATCTGGCGAGGTCCGCCTCGGTGGACTGCCTACACGCTGTGCACCAACATCGAGAGTCGGAGCTGGCCTGATGATTGATGCATGCGGATACTGAGTCCAGGGGAGTAAAACAGTGTTGCTGCGCCTTTCAGAGTTCCGCTCCTTGCCGCCAAAGAGTGACTCCTCCTCGGGATCTATTTCTTTGTCGTCATTGAAAGGGTCCTGGAGAACTGGTAGTGACGGTGTAGGAATGTGTTTCCGAGGTCGGGCACGCATTCTGAAGATGATGAAACCACCAACCAGTAAGGTAGCGGCGCCCACAGCCAGAAAGACTATGATGACGGTCGGTAGGTGCTTCGAAGCGGCATGGGTGTTTGCTTGGTGACCACTCAAAGTCGTAGCAGAAGGAAAGGTGGCGGACGAGCTGGGAGATATTACGGTTGATGTCAATGCGAGAGACGTCGGGAAAGCCGCAAGTGGAGGTAATGGTGAGAAACCAGAAGTCAGCGTTGGACTGTGAGTGGCAGAAGGGGTCACAGGGAATCCGCCTGAATGGATGGTGATAGTCGAGGTGTAGGATCCAGATGTGACGGTCAATGGGTAGCCTGGATTGGGATGAGGATTAGGTATGGCCTTTTCGTCCACGTTAGATACGGGAGCATTGGCAGGAGCTTTTGCTTTGGACGCTGTCTTCTTCTTCGTCGACTTGGAGCTCTTCTTGTTCTCTTTCTCCTTGTATGCAGGCTTTCCTTCATAGTCAACGGCATGGACCTTGTTTTCTGGATACTTGTTCTTATGTTTGGTGCTCTGCTTAGACTTCTGTTTCGTGACGGCGCTGCTAGTGCCTGGGCCGGGAACCGTGTTCGGCGGGGTTGGACTGTTTGTTATTCTCGGCTGAATGATATCAAGTAACATATTAAAGGAGAGTGATAGCAAATGAGTGAAGTGAACAGAAAGTGTCTTGTGTAGAATATCGCCAGCAAAGGCGACCTGCGCAAGCCAGACAATGAGGAAGAGGAGGACGAAGAGGAGAGGATGCGCGAAAGATGCGTGACGGCGAACTCGAACATCAACGGATCAAAACACGTGCACCGCGTAACTTTGACGCCCAATTCAATCGGGAGGCTTCACGCAGGTCTCGAGTCTCGACGACGACCACCTCCAAACTCAACCAGCATTGTTCTATTCCTCAACCACCGCACACAGTCTATTTCTTGAGTTTATTATATGCACAATTCTCGCGTTTCTACGTCTCTGGATCCGCTGATCATCTTATCGTCGCTTGCCTTGTTTTTCGAGAACAAAGAAGTCAGAGAGAATATCAACCTCGCCGGTATGCGTGTCACTGGTTCGCATTTGTCTCCTGTTCACCAGTTTTGTTACAGTCTGTGCTATAGAACTATAACGGTGTCTGGACGCCGATCCTTGCTCGCGACATGAGTTACGAAGACTCAATCTAGTGAGCTCATTCCAAACAACACTTTCAGGCGTGTCTAATCTACATGCGCGGCCTCGTCATTCGCAGTGGAAACTCCCAAGTCAATCAATCGCCTAAACAAGTACTCACCACATCTGGAAACGTAGGACCCTCTCCGAAAGGTTCTATCGTTCCCAATGAAGAGATCCGTCTCGAAAACGACAGACCCGTGTCCTCAAGTACGAGCGTGCGGTCGTCAATTCCAGAGTATCATTTCCACGGCTTAGCAACCACGCAGACGGATTCCGATCGCAGCGAAGGCCTCGCTCGTGAAGATTCGCTCAAGGAAAATGCCTCGTCGTCTGAATCACAAGAGTTCCCCGGCCTCCACTTCACGTCAGCATCCGACCTTCATTTGTCTTCTCTTCCTCAAATAATGGAGGGGCATGAAGCGTCAGAGTCTCATGCTCAAAATCAGTGGGGGTACCGCTCCAGGCCAGTAACGCCTCAGGAGGATGAAAACATGTCGGAACGCATCCGCCGCTCCGCGACCCCCGCGTCTGGGCCGAGCTCGGTCATGAATGCCTCATACGATTCACTCCCTCTACCCGTTGGTGATGCTCCTCCTGGCATGGTGCGCACACGGACATTTCCCGCTCGCACGCAACCAAAGAGAACTCTCCACAAGACACGTTCTCCTGGATCACAAGACTCCTTTGCGGGGGATTTGCCACACGATGTACAGCGGAAGCTCTATGTGCAGTCGTCGAAGGTGTACAACGCTTCTTTGTCTGACCTGTTGCCGAAGTCCGCGGAAGATGAAGACAATCCTCATCCTCTCTCTCAGCCATCTGCCTATCGAGCGACTTCTAGCCGCATAACCTATCAGGAGGAAGAATCACAAGAGTCGAACGCCGCGCTAGACCAGGATTCGCAGCCCTCTGCATATCGAGCCATCAGTTCAGCGCCATACCAACGGCTTCTCATTCAGATTGACGAAAGTGTACGGGACGACTCCCAAGGCACATCTGAGTTGTCGCAAAGTTGCATGCTGACGCCTTCAGAAGAACATGACCTGTTCCCGAAAGAACCCGTAAGATGCATTTCGTCTAGTCTATCAGATCGTTTTAACCATGCCTGTCGTTAGGCTGCGAACAAGAAATCCTTGTCGTCTTCGGCGGATATCCCGCCACAGGCTACTCAGCCTTCCGAATTCGAAGAAGGGAACAGTGTCGGGACCGTGCCGGATGTTGATCCCTCGACTGCTGCAGGGGTTTCAACCGGTCCGAGAAGCGTTCTCTCAATGGTGCCTCCAAGTAAACTATATCGGTATCAACCTCGCCTTCCAAAGTCTAAGCCTCAGTCCCAAGCTAGTTCCGAGATACCAGTGCCGGAGATGGAGATGGTTGCAACCCAACCATCCACTGCATCCAACTTGAACGCAACAGGAATATTATTAGAGGATCAACTTCAGTCTCAGTCTCCTCCGTCTTCACTGCCCCCTTGTGAAACACGACGTGCCGCTAACCGTCATGCCTTCGATAGCTCCGACATGGACATTGTTCCGGACTCGGAAGCTACACAGCAGACTGCGATACCTGTACTCTCACAAGAGATTCCCTTCCCCCCCACTCCACCGAAGTCCGCTGGCGGGCGTGTACAGCGCGCCAAAGCGCTTCCTGCACGTAAGATCCCCTCGAGTGACATCGTTCCAGATTCTCTTGCCGAAGAGGAAGAAGAGGAGGAAGAGGAGATTCCTCTTGCCGCCGCTACGGGCAGACTGTTGGTGCACGACCAAGGAAAATCCGGGGTTAACCGCAGAAAATCTGGCAGTATGCCGCCACCCGCACCGAAACACCCCGCCTTGACCAACAAAACTTCATCTTCCGCTAAAGGCAAGGGCCGAGCTACAGAGCGTCCTGCCAGTACTTCCAGTCGTGGGGCCCCGCCCAAGGAGACAGATATAGTTCCTTCCTCATATCCTCCAGAAGATACTTCGTCTTCTTCGAGACCGAAGAAGGCTGGCCAAGCTGCTACTAAAGCTACTAAAAGCAAAAAGCGCACTGCAGCTGATGTTAAAGTTACCCCTGTGCGCACAAGGGCGTTGCGTTCCGCAAATTCTACAGTTGATCGTAAGCGATATGATGAAGATGACGACGAAGAGGACGGGAGTTCTTTGGGTGGGTTTGGTCCCTCAACTGTCTCCGACGAACACACAGAGCAAGCAGACGAGGACATGGAGATTGACAACAACGGCAGGAAGCCGTCAACGAGTACGCGCAAACGTAAAAGGGTACCGTCGTCCTCCACTAGCAAGAAGATCCTCAGGTCAACTTCGAAGTTGACTAAACGGTCTTCAGAGAGTCCCGTGCCGCGCCCAGCCAAGAGGCGCAGGTCTGGCTCGATTTCTCCCAGCGTCATTACGGGCCCAACTCGGGTGTTTGCCTTGTGGAAGCAGGACAACCATTTCTACTCAGGCACAGTACACTCAGCCTGCCAGCCTCCTGGGCGATATAAGATAGACTTCGACGACGGAGACCAGTCAGATTCCGTGGATATCAGCAAGCTGCGGAGATGCGAACTCCGTGTAGGGGACAACGTGGTGATGAACGAGGATGACGAGCAAGCTATAGTCACCGACATCTCCGAGTACATGACACGTGAGGTTGTGACCGTCGAAGTGGAAGCGGATGACGGTAGCAAACAGAGTCGCGACATTGAACTGAAGGGACTCAGGATCGCCAGTCGCACGATAACCACCGAATGGAAGGATAGGACACTGAATGAAAACGAAATTGTTACGATCGACAGCTCTTCAGCATCGGAGTCCACCACTAGGCGACTGTTCCATAAGACTGGGTTTGTTTTGACATTCCCTGCAGGCTTTGAAAAACCCAATGTAGCGAAGGAGAGTCTTACGACATCGATTAAGACACAGGGCGGGACGGTCGTGGACGACTGGCTACAGCTCTTCACCATGGAGGGCAAGTTTCGATCTCCCAAGCGCTGGGATGCATCTAAAGAAGACGTCAAGTTTGGCAATAAGCACAAAGACCTCAGGCGTGTCTTCCTCCTGTCAAATGAAGCCAACCAGAAACCACGATATCTCATCGCACTCGCTCTCGGCATTCCCTGCCTGAACGTCAAGTGGCTTCATGACTCGATGACGGCAGTAAGTATTCTATGTCGCTTGTACAACATGTATTAATCTCTCTCAAAGAATGCCGAATTGGACTGGCGCGGCTACCTGCTACCTGCTGGGACATCTGAAAAGCTCAGCGGGCGTGTCTCGCAGCTCATAGACTTAGATTGGGGAAATAGTCCACATTATCTGCGTGACATCATGCATAACCCTGTTGCGGCCAAGGTTTTCTCTGGGATGACGATACTGTGTCTCTCTCCAGACTATGTTCCTAGGAAGGTGAGATGTCACGAGTCTGTGTATCCCCTCCCTTGGGCTTCGACTGACTAGTTTCAGGGCAATAACGGCGACAACGCGCAGCAGATGATTCCCCGCATAATCCTGTGTATGGGAGCAGCCATCGTGGAAGCCGTCAGCGAGGTAAAGATAGCCCCACGCCCACTCCCGAAATACGATTTCATCGTCCTGAAGGAGGAAGAGATTGAGCGACGCTTGGACAGCCCACTGAGCGCAGCAACATGCGTGCCGATGAGCTGGGTCAAGGAGTGCTTATACACAAGCAGATTGCTACCGTATCCCTGACTGATTATCACTAGTGCATCTCGATACCCTATATCTAAGGAGCCCTGACTATTGTCTCGTTCTAGCTTCTTGCTCTGACCATTGTTTACGTTTTTATATATACCTACCACTCCTTGTAACAAAATTCACAGTGCACGCGATTGAGTTCAAAAATCTCATAATCAACTGTATGTTTTCAGCCGATGATTCAAAAGTGTGGAAAGGCTGCGCGGTATTTAACGATAAACAGGGAAACAATCAACAAAGAGATCACTAATATATAACATACTATAACAGGGGCGCCGATGGTTCACCAACTACCGTCTTCGCCGACATCAAGAACAGCGTCACAATAAGCACCGTCGTCTTGAATTATGACTTCTGACACCAAAACGTTGTTTCCAAGTCCGACTAGATTTGGGGACATCCCCAAGTGTTCACAGAGAGTGGCATTATCTGATGAGCAGAATGCGAGAACATGACCATTGATTGTAGCGAGGTGCTATAGGATGATGGTGAGCATACCTCCAGCGTCAGAGATAATATACTAACCAATCCCCCTTCTTTCAACCGGGCAGAAAAAGTGTCGAAGGTTTGCTGTTGGTTTTCTTCTGCTGTAACGTCCTTCAACACTCGAGCACAAGACCCTTCGGCACGGAAAGCTTTGATGAGAGCGTCTGCGTGCTTTCCCGTGTAGAACCGCCCAGGGGGATCTACATTTGTTTTCGTTACAATGGCGTCCAATGATTCCATGGTAGCAGACAAGGGCGGATGAACGTCTTTGAGAACCACAGGAAGGTGCAGAGATGATGTCAGGACGACTGAAAATCCGTAGCTAGCGGGTTGGGATGTCCTAAGCGGCAACGTCACGATAGCGAATAGAAGAGGGAGGATCAATCACGTACGATGCATCGGGACTCGGAAGCACCGGCGACACAAGACCTTCACGACCCACGCCACTACGTCAAGACATGAGATGACGCCAACATCAAGAGAGCGCAACGACTCACAGAGGACCAAATATCGTTGTCTGTTTCCATGCAGCCACATCTCCATTATTGCCATTGCTGCCAATAGCAGCATCGGGCTTGTTGACAATGTGTCCACTCAGTGACATTACGAGCTGAGGCCTTTCCGCGTCTTTCGACGTTATATCCTCAACAGACCCAGGCATCATTATACTAGAGACAATAAGAAAGGTCAAAAAAAGTGTCGAGGGCGTGGAATAAGGTTCCATACTTCTCCACTGATTGCGCTTCGTGTGTCTCAGTGCCTGCTTCTGCCTCCGTTTTGCCATCGTCTCCATCTGGAGCATGATCTGCGAGTTTGTTGTTATCTTTCGAGATGTTCTCGTTAACAGGATGCGGTTCAGGGTCCACCTCCCCGTCGGCATCGGCGTCCTCGAAATCAGGAAGCTCCCCTGCAGTTTGTGGATTCAGTCCCGCCATCTCCAAGAGTTGTCCCCCCGTAGGGACAACTTCAGGTTCTGGTGCTTCATCGGTGGTCTCGGGTATCGACGAAGCATCGACATCGATAGGTTCAGCTGAGCCGAACGGATTGAGCTTCCTCAAAGTCTGCAATGTACCCTTCTTAACGACAGTTAACAGAGAGGTGCTCCCGAGCTGCAACCCGCTTGAAGAACGCCCGGGACCAGGCTTGAAGCCCGAGGTGCGTCGTTTCGGTTTCGAAGAGCCGTTGGTTTTTGATGAGGAAGGCTCTGCAGGAGGATGGGCCATGCTCTTCGCTATCCTGGCCTTCGTGGAAATGGAACTTGGGCCAGCGTCCTTTAGGTCGTCATCGACAAGCATGATGCGAGGATTCGCCTGACGTGCACGATGGGCAGGTATTTTGGGAGTAACAGAAGATCGCAGAGGGGCGCTCCGCTCTGCCAACGGTGATTTCGCCCGCACTGCGTGTCCTGCGTCTTGCCCTACAGCGAGCTGCTGCTCGAAAATCTCAGACGACGGAATTTCGAAAAGATCGTCGATGGCAGCAGTGGCATTCGTATCTACGTGCATCGCGTCGTCTTCAACGTCCGCTTCTGCACCCGTATCCGGCCCATCGAGTTGCATGGCGTTGGCCTCGATGTCTGTCTCGCCCACAGCATCCGCCTCGTGGTCACTGTGAGCTCCTGATGGCTTTGCGGTTGGTTCACCGCCCGGGACCGGGTCGTCATCGCCTAGCAGCATCTCGTCTGCGGAAGATTCGCTCTCTACGCGAGTGGTCACGTTCTGTTGCTTTCTCGGGCGTCCTGGGCGACGCGCAGAGGGAGCGCGCGTTGAAGTCGGAGCGCGCGAGCGACTAGAAGAAGGTCGCCCTCGGCTAGCGGATTGTCCAGATTCCTTCCCATTCCTCTGTTGAACTTGTGGACTAGGCTTCGCCCTTGCTGAGCGGGAACGCAACGGTGAGCTGGCATCTGCCGCCTTTGGCTTTCTCACGGCCCTCTGAGGTTGCTTAGAGATCGTCTCCTCTTCCTCATCCTGTACCTCAGGAGAAGCCCGGGATTTTCGCCCAGAGTTGGTTCTCTTTGGAGATTCCACGGTGTCCAGGCGTCGTCTGGGCTTTCCGCGCGACGTCGGTTCAGCTATGATTGACCGTACCTCTGTTTCAGAGCTGGTTTGGTCAGGTTCACTGTCCTCAATCTCGACCTCCGTAATCTTCCTCTTGCCGGTAATTTGAGATGATGACGCCTTCGACTGCACCTGAGGCCCAACTTTCGCGAGTGAACGATGTTTTTCTGATACACTTCCCGCTGCCTTGGGTTGAGGCAAAGGTTCCGTTTTCGGTTTGGCCTTCTTCTTCTTCTCTGTATCGACATGAGACATCATACGAAGTGAAACCATTAATTACTCACTAGGCGGTGGTCCAGTCGGGAGCATAACCTCCTTCTCTTTGAACAATGAGATATCGTGCCAATCACGATCGTCATGGACTTTTGCCCAAAAGTTCTCTACGAAGTGTTCCGAGCCTGCGAAGCTACCTATGGGTTCCCAACTGGAAACAATGAGTATTAGCCCGCTCATTTTGTACGACGCGTAAAAGGTTCCACGAAAGGGTTTCCTTTACGTGACTATGATAGAAATACAGATGATATACTCACGTATTGTCTTTAGGTCCATAGTTTTTCCACTGTGTTTCCGATGCTGAAGTCAACGCGAGAAACATATGTATGGGTATATTAACACACCTTGACTTCATACGACTGTGATGCGAGATCGCGGTTACTCGTGCACTGGCTATGTAGAAGCAAGTCGAGACGTACCCATTGCTTGTTCTTTCCTTTCCCTTCCACTTTCGCCATGACGATGTATTCTGCGAAGAACACGTTAGTAGAGTTAGATTAAAAGGCCACAATACTGACCGACTTCATACTCCTCTGCTGTCTGCGGAGAGTCTGAATCCGCCATCGTGTCTGGAGGACTGTTGGGTGTGCGAAACGGGAAGGACGCTTTCTCGAGGTTCGAAAGCCAAGGTTAAGCGCTCAATTCGGCCATCTCCAAACACGCGAACACGTGATCGGCCATTTAATTCAGCGCGTTGTCGCGTTGAATGAGCGCTCTCTTCCCTGTCCTTCCTCGCATCACCCATATCGATCCGTTTTCCTGGATTATTATCATCCTCTTGAACTTGGGAAAGATGCTCAAACGAATACCGACGTCTAAAGACGGAAAACCGATCGACCTATTCAGTGACAGTTTGCGACTCAACAAGCCGTTCAAGACACCGACAATGACGGTACAACGCGAGCAGCCTCTGCGCAAACGCAAACGCGTCTCCTATAAAGGTGCCCAGGGGGACGAGCCTGATGACGATGATGACGATGAGAATGGTTCAGGGAGTAAGTCCAAGAAGAGGAAGACGGGCAGAGATGGCTACGAAGCTCCGCGAGACAACAATGTGAGGGTGTATCCCAGATTCAGCCCCAAGCCGTTCGAAGAGGTGTCTCGAAAGTTTGTCATACCAGCCATGAAGAATTCCGATGGGGAATATGTGCGTGCTGTTCCCACGAATGCAGCGTTGGGCCTCCGACCACTGACGAGGATTATTCCTCGGCCGCTGCATGATCCAATGGAGGACCACGCTATAGTCTTGTTCGATCCGACTATTGATGACAGGGAGACAGATGAGGAGAGAAAGGCACGGGAGAAAGAAGAAGAGGAAGAGAGGGCAAAGAAAGAGGCGGTTGCGAAGAACGTTGGCTTGTATAACCCCCATGGCAAATCTCTCAAAGAACTGCTAGGGGACCCAAGAGACAGGAAGAAGCAAAATCCTAAGGTCGCCGTTGTAATCGATCCGCGACTGACCAAGATATTGCGGCCTCATCAGGTGGAGGGGGTCAAGGTACGCTGGTATACTACGTATAAAACTGGCAGATGCTAATTATGTCTCAAAGTTCTTGTATAAATGCACGACAGGTATGGTCGCAGAGAACCAGTATGGTTGTATCATGGCGGACGAGATGGGATTGGGCAAGACTCTGCAGTGCATCGCACTCCTCTGGACACTCCTCAAACAATCTCCGCATGCTGCAAAACCCACCATCGAGAAATGTATCATTGTGTGTCCCGCGAGTTTAGTAAGAAATTGGGCGAATGAACTAGGTAAGGTGGTCAACGAATCACGTTACTGCAACATTAACGCATCAGCATAGTGAAATGGCTAGGGAAAGATACGCTCAATGCGTTTGCTGTTGACGGCAGTGGCTCAAAGAACAGTGCCCAGCAAGTGGAGAAAATGAAACGCTGGTTTGCAGTACATGGAAGGAACGTCACGCAGCCAGGTTCGTTGTCTATTACAAAATATTTTCGCACCCGAAGATCAAACCGTCTGCTCTAGTGATGATTGTTTCATATGAGACGCTGCGACGGAATCGCGGGGGCTTCGGGAACAGCCCAATAGGCCTTTTGCTGTGCGACGAAGGTCACAGACTGAAGAACTCCGGTAAGTCGACCGTAAACTGACTTGATGCATGCGCAGTACTCATGTGGAACCAGGTGCCGACGTATTCAAGGCTCTCGACACGCTGAATGTGAAACGCCGTGTGATTCTGTCTGGTACACCTATACAGGTACTGCCAACGACCCTCACCCTCTGCATCAGCTGATCTAGGTGTTCAGAACGACCTCACCGAATATTTCTCCCTCTTGAACTTTGCCAATCCTAATCTCCTGGGATCGAAGGAAGACTTCCACAAGAATTTCGAGACTACTATCATACGTGGTCGAGATGCAGATGCGACAGACGACGATCAGGCGCAATGCGAGAAGAAGCTGAAGGAGCTCGGCGGACTCGTAGCTAAGTTTATCATCCGTCGGACGAATAATCTTTTGACCAAGTACTGTGCGTATATCGTGTGCTACAGCTTACCGTATACTAAAGTCTTTGATCAGTACCGGTCAAATACGAACAAGTAGTCTTCTGTCACCTAGCAGACGTTCAGTTGTCACTTTACCGCTTTTTTGACAAATCTCCGACGATCCAATCCCTTCTGCGGGGTAAAGATGCTCAGCCACTCGTTGCCATTGGCATCTTGAGGAAGCTTTGCAATCATCCGGAGTTGCTAGACCTACCCAAGGACCTTGGAGGCTGTGAACACCTTATACCTGAAGGGTTCAGCGGTACTGGCGAGAGCGCTCGCCGAGGACAAAATCAAGAGGCTCATTGCGAGTGGAGTGGGAAGTTTCTGGTGCTTGAAAGGTGAGTTTATCTCGTCCTCTATATCCAGACGCTTTCTTACATGCTGCCTGTCTGCGTCTCTTGCTCTAGGTTCCTTCATCGCATACGAACAGAAACCAACGACAAGATCGTATTGGTCAGCAATTTCACACAGACTCTCGATCTCTTCGAGAAGCTCCTGCGGAACAAGAAGTGCGCTCTCGTCCCAAATCATGTCTCCGCATTTACACCAGCTCACGCATGCATAACACAGATACCCCTATTTCCGCCTTGACGGCGAGTTGAACATTCGCAAACGACAAAAATATGTGGACCAATTCAACGACCCTGCCGGCAAAGAGTTCGTCTTTTTGCTCAGCAGTAAAGCTGGTGGATGCGGAATCAATTTAATCGGCGCGAACCGCCTCATATTGTTTGATCCTGGTACGTATGAGCGTTCTGAAACTAGGCCGCCTGTCTTGAACGGTTATACAGATTGGAATCCCGCAGCCGACCAGCAGGCACTCGCTCGTGTCTGGCGTGATGGGCAAAAGAAAGAGTGTACGTCGCCTGTTCACCTCTTGTTTCTATACCCACAACCCCACCCCACCTGTCAGGTTTCGTGTACCGCTTTGTCACAACCGGGACAATTGAAGAGAAGATCTTCCAAAGACAAGCAAATAAGCAGGCGCTTTCTTCAGCAGTTGTTGACGAGAAGGAAAACACAGAGCGTCATTTCTCCCGAGACTCGCTGCGAAAATTGTTCCTGCTCAACGAGAAAACTGTATGTGAGACACATGAAACGTTCAAGTGCAAGCGATGCCGCGATGGCAAGCAAGTCACCAAGTCACCAGCACTACTATATGGCGACGCCAGCACGTAAGTGAAAGAGTACATTGTTGTGTTGTTGTCATCTCACGTTTCATCCGCAGATGGAACCATTACACCAATGCTGAACTCAAGGCCAACCACGACGATCTGCTGCGCGCAGAAGTCGGCTTGCCAGAGGTTTCATTCGTTTTCCAGTACATCAGCCACTAAGTTTTGTCCTTGTTTTTGTACTCATTGCTGCATGCCACTGCACTCATACCCCGGATCGTTTGGGACACTGTAAAATACATACATATCATGGTATATCCGTACATAGCAAACGTCCTCATTAGCATTCGTGATACAGTCACAGATAGAATACAAGTTAGATGTTAAATGTTGCAACGCGGATTCTGCTCTGCTGTACACAGTCAGTATGGTATAGTTGGAAAGAATCTCGAGATGCGTGCCTCAGATGACGACGTCGTCCCAGTTGCCCCACTCTCCTCCCGCACGCCTGACTTTGATCTTTTCGCCTGCAACGCCAAAATACGCTGCTTTGTGCCAAGTCTGCATGTCCTCTTCGCCGAACGGACCGAACACTTGCCCTTCATCGGCAGTGGCTCCTGGAACGTCCCATTTGTACTCGTACTTGACATCGGCTGAAGGAGGCTCCCAGTCCTTGTCTACCTTTCCTGACGAGCGAACAGCGCGGACCAACTCCTCGTAAGTCTTGGAATAGACATCGGTGTCTCCCAGAGACATGAGCGTGGATGCGAGGTGAGTAATCTGGTCAATGTCAGATGTCGGTGCTATTGTTGGGGCTTTCGCTGGTTTGTCGACATCCATCGCACCGTCAGCGCGTTTCATTTTGTTGTTTGGCTTGAATCTGCCGCAAAGAGTAAGCGGGATTGTCTGACCAGATTTCCGCGGATGAACTTACGCTTTCTTACTCCCCCCAACTTTCTTTGCTTGAGCTCCAAGTCGCTGCAACGCTTCCAGTACAGTCTCCCCCTTCTTCAACAACGGGAGCAGCGCTTTGGTCATCTCCTCTCTCCCGCCCAGCTCCTCGAGCTCCTTCTCTTCAGCCCTTTGCCTCTCCTTCTGTATTCGCTCCTGTTGTCGATGTAGCCGCCGCGCCTTTTTGATCTCCCTCTCGTCGAGGCCGTCCATCCACTTATCGTGAACCGCATGAGGATCGAAAGTCTTTATATACATGCCGTCCGCCGAGAACTTCCCTTCCTCCATTTCTTCGCGCATGTTGAAGGACGAGAGCTCAAATCCCATCCCAGCTTTCTTCCGCCGTTCCGCATCGTCCTCATCTTCAGGCTCTCCTTCCGACTCAGACTCGTCCTCAGCGTCTGACCCAGTTTTCTCTCCGAACTCCTGCCCTTCGATATCGCCTAATCGCAAGTACTCCTCTTTCTTCTTCTTCGCGCTCTCCTCATCCTGCTTGTCCTCTTTCTCTCCCACGGCGAACATGTCTTCATCTTCGTCCTTATCCTCGGCTCGCGCCTTGCGACTGAGTACCACACCTTCACCGTCGTCGCTAGAATCCGAGTCGTAGCCTTCTGTCTTGACTCTCCCTTTCCGATGTGCAGAGGGATTCTCCAGTTGTGCATCGACTTCCTCGGCGAAATTTACAGGGTCGTCCTGTGGTTCCACAAAGCGGGTTTTCTTCGAAGTGTGCTGTGAGGAACCCTCCCCACTCGGACCAGCAGCCCGCTTCTGCGCCGGTCGAGGTGGCATAGTATACTTCGATACGTGCACTAAAGGTGATGTTGTAGGTGCGAACAAGCAGCTTAGAATGGTGGCTGCAAGCTCAGGGTCACGCGAAGGACTTTGGTAAGACGCGCACCACGTGAGATGTGGATCTAGATAAGAATCCTACCAACCATCGGGCGCTTCGCGACCACCCAGACACGGCCGTCATCGTGATGCAGACTCGCAGTGTCAATTCACTCAGTGACTGCGACAATATGTAAGCACAAATATAGTGCACAAATAAACACAGAGTCTCATGTCATCTCTGGGGATGAATCAAATTATCATTGCGGGTCTTGAGTCTCCTTCTTGATTACATCTCGAGAGGGTCCTGCCGCTGGCACGGAAACAGAGGGGCCCGACGATGGTTCACGTTTTATAGAAGGTTTCACCTCTAGTTCATCCTGATCTAACTCACGTTTGAGTGTCTTTCGTTCTCGCCGAGTAAGACGACGGGCATGTAGATCGGAATGAGCAGCTTGTTTGCCCTTACGGGAAGTTGACTTGCGCTCAGGGCGATTAGCTGCAAGTGGCGGTATTATACCCTTAGCTTGTAGAAATTCTGATGCATAATCGTAACACTTCAATCATCTTGTACGCTCGTTCGACTGAATAGACTGACCTTTTGAGCGATACATAAATCGAAAGACAGCAAATGGACCGTTATCGATATAGGATGGAGCAACAAATTGACGAGTAGTTTGGTTGTCGAGTTGTTGTTCTGTCCCCAGACTATTCTGTGTGTCAATATGTGACGGACAAATCTGGCACCACATTCTTACGAGACACACTCGCCGCCCAGCTTTTTGCTACGCTCGTGAACGGGCCCGACGTCCATGACGTCTCCTCGTCTCTCTCTGCGATCATCACTGGTGAGTTCGCGTCGAACCCGATGTATTTCTATCTGAATACAGCCCAAGTCTGGGTTAACTCCATCGGGGTCAGCCAGATCGTCGTCGTCTGATGTAGTGATTTAGTACGGATCAAAGGGCAAGTGTTACAGACATACCCGTGAGCTGCACCGGAGAGAATTTGAACGGTTTGAATGTTTTTGCAGAGGTAAAAACTCCTTGATTGCGACCCTTGTATTTGGGATACGTGGCGACACCTCCCATGGGACGGCCATCCATGTAGCATGCTACTATCGCTGTAGGGTTACTTGACTTGTCTTCCCAACAAATACTGAATTCCTGAACGTGATTGAGCGCGTTAGTGCCACGACCAATGCTAGAGAAAGACGCGCAAAACTCACCTGGTCAACCACACTAGGGATATAGCAGCTGATTGAGTTATCGTCGTCTTTCTCGACCTTCCATTGGTCGAGTTCGCGGTTGTTAGATTTAGGTGTGATCCATACCGAGTACCCATTCAATGAGAGAGGCATGAGGAAGAATATATCTGGAAATTTGATTCAGATTATGCATCCACCACTACCCTGCAGTTTCCTCACAAACTAAACGATGGAGACAGTGGTTAAGCTGAAGTCAAGTACAAGTCATAGACAGATGTCAGACAAGCCCTCGTCACAGCTAGCGCCCTCACTGAACTTGACCCAGCGTGATTACATAATCTTTATCTCCGTAGGGCCTGACCTAGTGGCGCGAAAGTTTCTCTCAGACTCTCATCGCACTGACTCTATGTACGTACTCTACAACGTCGTATTTTTCATCTCCTTCTGTGTAGTCATACCTTATTGGATATGCCTATCACGGTAGGGAATGAATAAAGTGACCTCGACCCGCCGCTATGACAGACAGGCCCGCCAGCTGAGAAAACAAACAAGAAACGACTCAAGGACAGTATTGGCATCAATACCAACAAAGCTGCACAGCGATGAACTCCATTTCGGAAAGCTGCAGAATACATGAGGCTGACAATGTCCTACGTCTCAAGTCCGGAATGGTTATATGTAACTACAGTATGTAAAGTCCGAGTCCATTGTACATCATAGGCTGATTGTCCGTGTCATGATGAGAACGTTAATACCGTAGTGATTCCTACAAGCAGATAGAGGTGAGCATGCGTTCCTCCTCGCAGGGAGACTTTACTCACGTTAACTCCTCGCTCTCTAGCACTGGGTCGAAGTGAGCTGCTCGTATTCGACATCGACCCGTCCCAGGAATTCTGCCTGGTTGTTGGTGAGCTTGTTCATAGCTTCGAGGGCGATGTTGAAGGTGCCGGCGCCAGCATGGTCGACAGCAAGTACATTGATGCTGATACCCCTCCATGTGAGCTTCCAGCAAGTGCCGCAGTATCCAGAATCCCAGCCACCGACGGCGAACGCGCCGCCGATGTTGGGGAAGCCCGGGGCGGACCCGAAGGTGGGGTACTCTGTCGACACTGTGAGTGATTTTTCGATTGTGTATTAAAGCTAGGACTCACTCCCTGCCAAGCCATTCGCGCCGTCTGAGCAGGCGACTGTGAGCATGCTGCCGTTGGGGTCATCGTAGGTTTGGTCGTAGGACACAGTCGCGTTCCCGACGTTCGCAGTGGGGGCTGCGAAGACGGCAGCGGCGGCACAGAAGAGGTAGGTGAGTGCGGTGAACTTCATGATGATGATTAGTTGAGAAATATGGAAGCTGGGATGAGTAGGCCTTTGTTCTGAATCCTCGTACAAAACTTGGATGGGGACTCTGTGTTAGTCCAGCCACCTTTTATACTTCAGGAGCACTGTACAGTGGGCCGGACTAGCTGTCGGTCATAAGAACCGTACTCTATGCAGGCGATGTATCACGACGGCGATGTATGCCCTTCGCTCCAAGCGGCGCCCTGAGCCGACTACATTGTTTTGACTACTCTGATCCCTGCGAAGCCTCTCAACGCCCTTCACACCGCACCCTGGGCCTCATGACCGCCTCATCCGTATGTACCATCATACGCGGTGATCCGGCTTATGCGCTTCAGTGACGCTATGACGGGAATCGGACAAGCCCAGAACTGACTCACAGCATTGGCTCGCAGGGATAGTCGAGCCTTGGTGCATTCTAGCTACGAACGCTGAACGGAAAAATCTGGCCGCGAATATCTTTCGGCGCTGTGTACGGGAAATAATCCCCAATCACCTCGTGTCATTTACTCGACCGCGCTTGTCATGCGAAGCTGTTGCACGGCCACCACTTCCGGTACCGCATGTATATACAATGTGCACCATGTCATATCGTGCATGCCACCTCTGGTATCTAGTTATTGACTTTGCCAGAAGACTAGGTACAACATCAAAGCCTATGGAGTCTCTGGGCTTTCGCTTCACCAGTCATTCTGTTCGACGATATCATCAGGATGAATGGGTGTGCGGTAAGGCCCGAGATCAAAGGACCCAGCTTCAAAAGCTATACGTCGGACCATCAAAAGCCGCTCGAGTCTCGAAACTCGCCGTAGTATTTCAGTGACCAATGAAGTCTTGTACGAAATGGTGGACTATTTTGCGAGTCTCCTCACGTTGGTCACGCTGTCACGGACCACGGGTTCTTTGAATATCCAATCATAGATTTACAATAGTTCTTTCAGATACCAGTAACATAAGAGCAAGGTATGTACAGAGTCCATATTGTCTTACATAGCTCATCAACGTAGTCTTAGTAGATACTATAGCACAACCATGATATCATCCGCATCCTTGGAAGAACCCTGAAACAACCGAGTAAGTAAGCTGGCATCTAGGAAGACAATATTTGAATTTTGAACCTGTAATCCGACGTTCGCTTCGCCGCCTATTTGCAGTCACTAGTCGAGACCTGCTCGTACGTGACCTTGACCCGCCCCAAGTGCTTCGCCTGGTTGTTCGTGAGCTTATTCATAGCCGCGAGCGCGATGTTGAAGGTGCCCGCTTCCGCCGCGTCCACTCCAAGCACGTTGACGCTCTTTCCGTTGTAAGTGAGCTTCCAGCAAGTGCCGCAGCTGGCGGAGTTCCAGCTAGTAATGGCGGGAACACCACCGATGCTAGGAAAGCCGGGGAGAGAACCAAACGTGGTGTAGCCTGCGAATGTTGTGAATATTGTGAGCAAAGAGCGCACCATGCGAGATGGACAGGATCGAACGATACTGACCTTTCGGGATGAATCCGTGACTGCCATCTGAGCAGGCGACTGTGGTCAAGCTTCCGCTAGACGCGTCGTATGTCTCGTCATATGAGACCGTGGCGGTACTCGTGACGGTAGTAGAACTTGTGGCCGGCACAGCGAGAACGGCGGCAGCACAGCTGAGCACGTATGTGAGAGCGACGAACTTCATGGTAGAGCAGTGAGAAACTGAGATGTGTTATGTCTGCCACAGACAGCCATATTTTATACTTACATCCCTCAGGGAGCAAGCCTCCAAGAGATGCATGGCGGGACAGCCTTCCGTCTCAGCGGTGACCGACTGACCGGTCGGCTGACAGCTTGGATAGTCGTGTTCTCCACAAGTTTCTTCGACTACTGAACGAGGCGGGCGGGCGATGTCAGCCTCCGCAGTGCAGCGGGTATGAACCCAGATGATCCGGAGTCGGGCTTCTGTCTAACTTGAGTGATGCGCTAGAGGCGGGTCATGTCAGTCCAGGACCTCCCCAAGCATAGCGCATTATAATGACCGTGACTCTGGATTCCCACAAATTCTATTACTACACAGTAGGATACTTGCTGAATACCTTCTAGCCGCGACATTATCCTAGCAGAGAATGAGTGACGCGCTTCACGAGGGCACTGCCGAACCTACCTCACATGCGGTGATGCCGCGCTAGCTCAGCAGGTCTTCTGTCTCGCATAGGACAACGGCTAGGGACCTCAGAAGGCTCGTTCGAGAGGGTCTTAGACCTACAAGTGACCATGTGGATGTTTAATGCTGAGAGGATCTACTCACTCCAACTTCGTATCCAGTAGTATCCAATGGACAAGTTGGCTGAATGTAACCGGCCGCCACGCCCAGATCCATCACTGTCCTATGGAATTTCAAGCTTGTCCATCACAGTACTGATCCCGATGTTGAGGATCCCCTCTGCAGAGTGGTCCATCTTGAGCACAGGGCCGACGTAGACCACATAACAGCAGCAGCACCATTTCTATTCCGCGCTGACATACTTATCGTCGAATACCATTCGAATCAAGCGTGCGATATCTAACGCTCGGCGCGCTACCGGACGCCTGCATCGTAGATCGCCCAAGCAGTGACCGGTGGCAAGAAACCGTGGAGGGATCCGGCAGGTCTGGCTGCGTGATGTCTTGAGAAGCGTCCCGAGGCCGTGACGCTGATATCGCTCGTAAGGAAAGGCCCTGGACACGGGACCCTAGTGTGCGCCGCTACAAAGCTTAAAACGAGCAATTCGGAATCGATGTGCGAATGCCTAGAAAACTACGATGACGGTAAAGTACAGCCTGTGATGAATAAATAGAAGTCCTGCATCCCTACATTAACAGTCATGCTACTCTCCGCTCTCGCTCGGCGCGGTCATGCGTCTCCGCGACGGAGCCAGGTCATCTGCGCCAGTGGTGCCAGCACCCAATAGTCCCTCTTCCTCCTCGCTGACACTGCGCTCTACGCGTCTGCCGCGATGGGACTTGGGACGGTAAAGGAATGACTGGGAAACGATTGTGATGTCGAACATGAGCGTACCGCCACTGCCGAGGAGATATCTAGAGGACACATGTTACACGGATGGTGTGGGAGGGAATGTAGAGCAAACTCACGGTATGCTTTCGCGTAGAAAGGCTGAGGCTTGTGGCTCAGGTAAGCCCATGTTGGGCGAAGTCAAGATTGATGCGACATATAGCACATTGCCCATAAAGGCAAATACGAACAATGACATGGAAAGGCCCTGAACAACATGTGAGCGACGGTACAAACGTGATCATGGAGAGCTCTCACCTCTACTGATTTCCTAGCATACTATGATGCACATGCGTTAGTAGACGAACGTGCGCCATCAAGGAGCAGGCAGACGTACGTTCTTCCAAATCTGGGGTAATCGTGATGTAAGGTATAGAGTCGTGCATATCCAGGCTGATATGCGACCAATGATATAATCCGTAGAGGGACCGTGGTCTTCAGGAGGATCTGAAGGGGGTATATCATCTACGAAATGAAGGTGGTCAAGGGAGACTGGTGGCGAATCGTCAGCCCTATTCGCTGCCGGGCCTAGTATATCATCTAGAGCACCAGGAGGTGCTTGAAGATTGGCCAGAGGCGGTGCTGGTGCAATCTCGTCCTGTTGGATAACCCTGCCTACGGACGTGCGGCCGCTCGTATACGAGTCCCGTCTACTCCCAGCAAGCGTCCCCACACCGAACAACATCCATGCACCCAAGAACACCATCCCCGCACCCTTCCTGCTCGCTCTCGAACTCCTACGCTGCGCAGTTGTCGTCGTCCATTCCGCTTCGGCCTCGTCGACGAGGGCCACGTCTCGAGACAACGGCCGGCCTCGTGACAAGATGTCGACCTCGTCGGTTCCACCAAGGATGGGAGAGGGCGGGATATGTGATGGCCGGTGGGTATGTGTGATTGGTGATAATGTAGGTGGGCGAGCGCGTCCTACGCTGCCCCCGCGCTCCCGACTCCAGGACACCGTTTTCCTATGTGCACTCCGACCCCCTTCGGAATGGAAGCTGTCGGCGAGGCGCGCAAGGGCTCCTTCGTCGACATCGTCGTCGTCCGTCATTCCATCCGCGACCGCTTCATGAGTATGGTGGTGCTGTTGTGCATGCCACCTCGTCTGTTCTTCTTGCTGGGCGACGAGCGCGGCTGCTGCGGCCACATTCGCTGCGACGTTTGAGAGCGCACGATAGTGTGTTGGCGGGCGTTCTATGGACATTCGTCGTGTGATGGTCGCTGCCGACGCTGAACGCAGCCGTCCGGGATCTGGGGGAGAGGGCTTAGCAGTCGATGCATAATAGATGTATTGGCTGACAAGGGTGACGTCCACGAAACAGAAATATGTTGCAAGATATGTCTGGACGAAAGCGTCACAAAATTAGCTGGCAAAACAAGGTAGGGACCTAACCCACCTGAAAGGGTAGTTGGTGTGTGAGGATGCATCCTATGAGGTTTGAGACATCTCCTGAAAATTGGACCAGTTTTGTATTAGCCGGAATGCAGCGTGTTCGCTTCGATGATGCTTACCAGCCAACCAGTTGGCTAGAAAGGGCCAAGCAAGGCCATCGACCGAACGACGGCGGTGGTTCTCAATGAGTTGTCTAGCATGAGGTGATTAGATTCCGTATATTCAACAGGCATGGCGCAAATAGCGCAACAACAGCACGACGTGCCCATCATCACCTGGTCCGCCCTCTATATAACGGCGCGGCACACAATCGGCGAAAAAGATGTACTCACGGAAACTGTGCGCCTAACCAGCAACCTATAGATGCGTAACCGAGGACGTCGCTGAAAGTGGATATGGAGGCCATCGTCGTTGGAGACCACGGCGGCGAGGCAGTGGCGGTGAGAGGATAAGACAGTGTGGGGAAGCGACCTCCGAGGAACAAGCGACCGCAAAGCGTCCCGTCCACTCTGATCGACCGGATTGAGCATCCTCCGTTATTGCTTTGACTGACACAATCCGCAGAGATTGCAATTCAGAAGGTGAGTCTCATTGCACTACGTTCGTCCGTTGACAGAAGGTTCAGCGTAACACTATGTACATCTAGAGACACTATTCATCGAGATCTGTTACAGAGACTGAAGCCATATCTCCCACATCCAACGCGACAAGAAATCTTGACACCATGTTGTACGTGCCCACCGTAGACGTCACCTCAACCACCTTCTGGTCGCTCAATACCGCTCTGAGAGCATCGAAGACCTGCTGTGGCACCCGAATGTTCCTCGTCATCCAGTCCGTGTATCTCAAACACGCCTTCTGAACTGGAGTCAGAACCGACGCGGGATCGACATCGTCCGATAGGGCAGTCGTGGTGTCTTTAATAACAGCAAGCTGCGATGGACTCAGGCCCGCTCGGACACCGAGACCGACGTGCTGTTTCCTGGGAGTGTGCTACATAAGCTTAGCACCTCATGGACACAAGACATGTGACACTTGCCACTCGTATGCCGCTCCGTTGAGGGCAGCAACACGCAGAATCTGGGGAGTCACACGCGTCAGCTAACCAGTTAAACCTCAGGCGATGCACAACACCAACTGACCACCAACTCTCGTATATCATCGGATAAGGAGCTGTCTATCCTTATAGCTTGACCTAAGTGGTTCAAGCCCGCCGCGATCTTTGGAGCGTTCATACTATTCAGTTATGTATTAGCACACCCCGAACAGTGGCAACTGTTCCGAGAGACGTACAGAATTCCATCTAGCTCTAAGAGGTCTCCCTTTCTACGCTCTCGGATGTCATCTGCTATGGCAGACTCTCCAGGCTTCGGGAAGATATAGGGCAGTCTAGGCATAGCACAGGTCGCTGTAAGTAGTAGCCTTGGAAGTAAAGGTCAAAGCGTGCGAACAAACCATTCTCCCTTGCGATTGCAATACCCGGCTGTCGAGAAACATGAGAAACAAGTGCGAGCACGGCGCTCTCGAGATCCCCGCGGGGAAGGCTCGGTCACGTGGCCCGCGGGCAGAGTGGCACTGCAGCCCTGAGCTTGCAGCTCGGGTTCGCATTCCTTCCTCACGGCGACTATTCCATCCAGCTCGACCTTCACGATGCTCAAATGGCCACCACCATCGAAGGATAAGACTTCACTAGAGAGCAAGCGGCTCTTCTCTCCCGCCCCAGACGATCTGGTATGTCGTGAGACCATGTCAAGCTCTGACCCATAGACTCTGATCCTTTGTGTTATGTTTCATGTGTAGAGGGCTCTTGTGTTCGATTACCTGTGGCATAGCTCGTTCACAGAGACAGCGCGAGCATTCGTGAAGGACAGTGCTGTGAGACACATCGATGACGATGGCGACGACATCATGGGACCCGACAATACGGCGAGCCGGGACGTACTGGCGGACACGCTAGACGAGAGGCTCAAGTCTGCAGAACTCAGGAGAGGTGCGCACTTATGAGAAGTCTTGTAGCTTGAGGGGATACTAACAAGCATCTTATAGATATACGGATACATATACTCTCCGGTCGAGTGGATGCAGCCATCGAATTGCTGCATACCCACTTTCCTGGCGTTCTCCCTCAAGATTCCATCACGACCGCTAGTCTCCCATCGACTTCGGATCTGAAACCTCCCAGCAACTCGTTCACCTATGATTCCGACACCTCTGTCGACCCTACCCATCTTCTCCTCAATCTCCGCATACTCGGCTTCATCGAGACTGCTCGGACAGTTCCCTTACCATACAACCATCCAGGGACATCCGCCTCCGCATCATCATCTCGCACCTACTCTCCCGCCGCGTCAGAGGTCCGCGGCGAGACCGACGATCCGGAACTCAGCGAGCAGCAGCTCCTGTTGTTGCACAAAGCGCAGAAGTTATACTGGGAGGCGAATTGCTTGCCCCAAGCGTCCGATCGCGCTCTGTATCTGAAGGAGCTCGGGCAAGTGACCAGTCTTTTGGCTTACACGAACCCTGAGAACAGCATCATGGCGCCGTACCTTGCGCAAGACCGGCGAGAAGCCGTTGCAGACCAGATCGAGCGTGCCATCTTTCGTGCGTCACTAACTGCGTTTTATCACCACCGCTGCTGATTATGGTATGGAATTGTACAGACCGATTGGGGCAGTCTTCAGTATCGCACATTGAGGTATGCACAAGATACACGACCGCCCTATGGGGAGCTCTACACTACAACGACATTTCATTGCCGCCTAAAGCCAAATGGCCTCCTGGCGTGGAACCTCCTCCCACTTCGCCCTCATCAGACTACCTGCCCCCATCCAAGCACATCGAGGGTGACAAGACACCTTCTGGTAAGAAGGCGGAGAAGGAGAGCGAAGTGAGCATGACGTCCTGCATACCAGATCAGAACTTTTGTCCCTGACGATCCGTGCTTGATTTCAATCAATTAGCGTGCTCCGCTGTTTTCCTTGGCGGAGTTTCTGAATGCGAAAGTGTAGGAGAACGCCGCGAAGGAGTGTCGCGTACGATCCTTCCCCGGTGTCTCTTGACACGGGGACTTAGTTGACTGTATCCCTAACCCATAACATATTTGTAGTACCATATCACATACACACACCTCGGAAACTGTACCATACCTACATCTCACTCATACACATTAGCATTGGAAGTTCACGCATAGTCTGATCAAGGGGCTGGTCTGTTAACATCGTCCCGTACGACCAATGATGTGGACACAGAAGGTTTGCTATCTATGCCAATAACCTCGACATCATACCATCGCCCTTCATTCACCCTCCGCAGAATGCCCGGTCCGATGCCACACTCACGCAAACCAAGTACTCTAAGATTCCTCCAGCGAGCCCATTCTATCCTACCCAGTGAGTTCAAGTCCGAAGACCCAGGCGCAGTGCCTGTGCCTTCCGTACCGAGCCAAGGATTGAACGACATGTCCAGGACTTCGAGTAACGGGCAGACCCGCGGAAGGTTGTGAACAGGTGTGGGCTGTGGTAACCTGAGCAAGGCGAGGTGCGTCAACGTCCGAGGAAGGCTCAGCAGCACGTTTGTGGGCAGGGGAGTCGTGACAAGCGCAAGAGCCGTCAGCGAAGACGGTGTGTAATCCGCAGACGGAGCGTCCCAAGTGTCAGCTGGAAGGGCATCGACTGTCTCGTCGCTCTCTTGAGCGGTAGATGGGGGAGTAGGCGTGTAGCCTCTATCAGGTCGTTTGGCGAAGAAGTCTGCCCTCAGGCTCGCCTGTGGTCCGACCACGATGAGTTCCCCGTCTACGTGCCCCTCATTCACGCACAGTGCACGCAGCCTAGCGATGTCCAGCGGCTGTTCCACCGCACACCATCGCATAAGGTCCCGCCTTAAGTGCGCCGGCATGACCAGCGCGAGCTCTGCAAGGTCCTCCACCGTGCTATATGCCCCCAGCAGCACGCGTATGCATGTTAGCGCCAGCGGCTGGACGTATGCTTGCCCCGAGATGGAGGCTTCGGCGAAGAGGTACGAAGGAGGCGACGGCAAGTAGGACAAGAGCAGTCCGAGGGCGCAGGATCTCCACTCTACCTCGTTCTCCTTGCTGTTGAACAGCGGACTCCAGCTCTTCGGCGGCTTGGGCCCCGGGACCGCACCATTCGGGAATGCGTAGGTGGGGACCCCTTCGATGAGCGTGACTGGTGGTCGATGCCCCGGCTGCCCTGGTGCCCGGAACGGTGCAGGCTGTATAAGGTTGCCCTCCTCGTTGCCTTCAGAAGCGGGTTCAGTGCCATATATTGCCGACAGTGGTAGCGTGGGCTTGTAGGAAGGAGGGACCGGTGAGCGAACCGCGCGGTACCTGCCAAGTACGTTCTGTGCATGCCTGTACTGCTCGTCCCTAGTAGCCAGCGAGATTAATCAGCCAACTAATCCACCTAGTATCCGAAATACTTGAGTACAAACCTTAGTGTGCTCAATAAGTTATTCACCTGACGGGCTTGACTCGTCTCCCTGTCTGCCCCACCTCTCCCTCCAATCTGTCCTCGCGGATGTGCCCTCATATTGAACGTTCCTTAGAAGGAAGTATAAGACAAGAAAGTACTAGAGATTGTCATGAAGAAAGGTCGTTGGACATGGCACTCGAGGCCGTCCGGTTCATATGGCGGAAGCGTCGTCAGCGTGGATGAAGAAGACAAGTCACAAAACTTCGCGCAGCCGCAGTGACGTTATAAGTCATCAACTCGGCAGTCCAACTTACGATCACACGAGACTGCAGAATTTCAGACAGCCACAAGACCGCACAACAATTTGGTTATCGAAAGCAATCACGAGAACAAGTCGATAGCATGCACAGCAATTCGTTTTGCAGGTTGTCATATAGGGCATACAGAGTGAAAAGACAAAAAGGAGAGAATAGCGCATGCCAAGCATACCCCGCGGACGTGTGGCCCCACAACGTCCGGACGTCCTCATCAAAGCGAAAGCTCCATAACGTGAAAACCCTAGTTCATCTGGCGGATGAGCTTGTTGATGTTGGTTTCCCGGTTACCGAAGTCACCACCCTGGATGTAGTGCTTGAACTTGCGTATTCTCCAGCCACCAGTGGGGTTGGAAAGCTTGAATGGCCAGAGGAAGTTGCACGCCTGATTCGAATTATCAATACCTGAGCGCAAAAGATATCTCTCGAACAGTTTCACGTACCTGCTTGAAGTTGGGGCCGGCGGTGAAGATCTCGTGTACGAGGTCCTCAATGGAAAGGATGTCGTACTTGCCGAGAGCCTCCTCGATGACCTGGTTGTTGGCGAGGGGAATGCGCTGCTTGTTGACCTTGCCGTATCCACGCTTGTAGATCAGCTCGCGAACCGACTTAAGGTTAGGCTCGCTGAGAAAGAAAAATCGTTCACTTCATGTGTCAGTTTAGGGATTTAAAAACGCACCCGTATGTGACGTAAGGCTCAACGAGACGGAGCATCTGCTCGGTGGCCTTGGTCACCTTGACGAAGACACCGTTGTTGATTTGGAGAAGACGCAAGAGCTGCAAGATCTTGCGGGGCTTAGGTGAAATCTCGTTGATACTGATATTCGGTCAGCGGGTGGTAAAGAAATATCATCAAGAAGTACGCACCCCCGGATACGAACAACAAAGTACACCTTCGCCTGTGCTGGGACGTAGAAGTCGCCGGCAGCACGGGCAGCACGCTTCAAACGGATCTCCTCCTTCTCCGAGCCCAGGTACTCCTTCACGTACTTCTCGGCACGCTTGAAGATAACTTTGCGCTTGGCCTTAGCTGCCTAATAAGAATTGAGAGTTCAGCAGATGTTCTGTGTAAAACTTGCGACAGATCAAGTGAAGGAAAAGCTCAGTCCCGAAAGATGGTATAATTCTGGCAGCATGGAAGAAGCAATGTTCGTCTAGCCGAAGAGTATGTAGTATGCATCATAGCAGCAGGAAACAAATGAATGTGACACGACCATGACACGAATGCTCACCTTGCGGGCAGCTGTGGCCGCAGCAATGCGCTCCTCCCGGGCCTTTTCATTTTGCTTCCTCTTCTTGAGGAGGGTCTCCGGGACTTCGACGTCCTAAATTCCAAAGAGACGGCCAGTCAGAACCAATGTATGTCCGAGTCAAAGGTTTCGGACTAACCGCGACGGTCGGGACGCTAGTATGATTGTAGGTTCGTTAGAAAGGCCTGAATCCGGACGTTACGTTAACTGTACGCACGTAGTTGAGGGGGCCATTAGGGGATCTTGAGGTACGACGTACTCTTGACTGTAGTCGTGGTCTGATACCAAACTCGGTGGCTGGACCGCTGTGCAGTTCCATTTCATGTTTCTCACGCCTAAATATGGCAACTCATTTTCGGAAGACTGACCCCGGGTCTGGGCAACAAGCGCGCGCGCCTCCGTGTCGGTTACAGAAGAGACAGGACTGTCAAGACAGCAATAAGAAATGAATGAAATGCATCCAGTGATTATAATATAGTCGGACGGATCCAAGGACCACCGCAGACGCATCGAGTCGCCCATATCTTCTCCCAAGCATGCCATTTCATCGACGTATGACCAGCAACGCTCCCCTCTCCTCCAATCTCGCTTTGCCCTCCACATCTTAAGCAAGTTATTGTCACGCCAGTATGCAATAACACCCCTTTGGACACAACGTCAGACTCTTGTTCTTTGACTTGCTCCGTAACTGACAGTCTTGATACTCCGTCTATCAAGTCAGAGGGCTTGATAAAGAGCCGGAGGCGGTCAATCACATCCGATGAGAGGACCTTGTCCACAGCTGGCCGGACGAACCGCTGCAATGCAGGTGTCAGTGTACAACTGACAAGACTCTTCTTCGCGTCGTCGGCTTCACGGATAACACGTCAGAGGACTATGAAACCCGATTTCGATTGAAACATACCTGGTATTTTCGATGCTTCTTTAGCGAATTCTTGCAGTAGCGGCTCGAGTCGATCGAGATGTACTCCTGACCCGTCTACACCATCAAGTAGCACGTCCTTGGCCATTTGTGCATTCTCGCTTTTGGGCGATAGTGTGGTTAAGTCGTCGTGGAATCGTCTTACGTGCCCAAGTGCTGCTACAAGATTTCCTACAGCGTGCGGATGGACAAGGCTTAAGAGAACAGAAGCTGAATACGGTGTCTTAAGAAGGTCATGCTTCCTACAGGTGCAAAGCACGTACCTCCAGGAGAAATGAACATGTCTGTATGTGCGTTGGCATCGACTTGCATCTGGTCTCCATTGATAGCTGGTGACTTGCTGGACACGTAGACACATTGTTTCATCAGTCGTTCAAGATAACTTATAAGCCATAATGACAGCCCGACGAGTTGCCAAACCGCCTCTATGTCGATCATGAGCTTGTGTATAGCAATGAAAGTCACCTTACGCACCTAGATCGTAGGCATCACCTTCACGGCAGTCTTCGAACGCACTGTTCAATGCGACGACTGACGACAGATCATGTGCAGTCTTTCCCCATTCAGTCAAGGCATCTTTTTCTGCGTCAGAGGCTGCTCGCTTCGCCCGAGCACTGAAAAGCGTGGTTCAGTTATACCTCCGATATACCAGATGATGTACTGACACGTAGATCTCTGTGGCAACACCTAATATTTCGTCTATCCACATATCTCGGTGACCAAACGAGTGGGTTTCTAGGATGCTTAGAGCACCGTAGAGGCTATTGAAGACCGTGTCGAGCGGGGTGACCTGCATCGTCAGGGCATGTATTACGTCTGAAGGCGATTTCCTTGAAAAGATAGACGACACTAATGCCCGTGAGAGATCCGTTCTTGGCGAACCTGCGGGAGAGCCCTGTCGATAACGGGGAAGCGCATGGACCGTCGTACGAGCACTGATGATCGTGGACGACGACTGGCTACAGATGAGGGCATGGTTTTGCGAAATAGCCACGCTAACGGGTACTAGAAGTATTGGAGTCCTTAGGAAGTGAGGAGAAGACATGTTCAGCTCACTCACTATCTCTGCCCACACTGTCTATTGGTGACACAATCGGCGCAGCCTCCCATTGGTCGTCAAAAGACAAATCCGACCTACGCGCGAGGTGAGTAGAAGCGTCTTGAGCTTCATAGCAAACCTTACAAATTGAGTAGCGACATATGGCCTATCGGTGCTTCCTTCAACTTTGCATGCACCCGAGTGGTTGTCCCGTTGGAGTCCAGAAACCCCACCAACAGTCTCTTTGGAGACGGAGAAGGCGCTAGAAATGCTATGGTGCCCGTATCAAATGACTTTGTACGTTCTCCTTTGGATTGCTAATATGACACAATTGTCAGCGAAATCTGACATGGCAGAACGTCACATATGACTAACCAAAACTATCTCGCCGCCTTTCCCCCGAATAAGTAAGAAGGAACTGATCTCGGATTTGGGCAACGACGTGTCTGAAGAGATGTTATGAGACGAGATGAACACCATATATCCACAGATAGACTCACAGTCATCAAAATCTAGGAAGCTCGCTACAAGGTAAAAGCTAGCCTTCTCGGACGCGCTATCCTTGACAGGTCTTCTTGGGTCACGGGTTATTGTAGGTGAAGGGGGAACGGTGTCCGGTGGTATTGAGCAGAAGCGCATGTGAGTTAGTTTAGATCCTGGCCGTTTAAGGGGCGACAACGGTACAACTCGGATGACTATACTCAAGGTCATGAGTACGGCCCCATTTAATCAAGGCGCAGACTTACCTGGTGGTATTAGTCCGTTAACTTTGATGGCGAGAGCAGCGAGCTCGATTGTGGGTTCTTCGCCCCATTGCTCCCACTCATTCGCGATTAAATTATCATTCGTAGAATTCGATTCGGCCATGTCCAAGTGTAAAGCCAAGTCCATCGTATTGAAAGGTACGTGTCCGCCAGTATGTGTTGGGAGAAGGTGAGATCTCGTTGCAATGACGATAGTGGAGTCTGGTGTATCGCAATGAGGTTTCATCTCTGGAATAGAAGAGCGTATATCTTACCATTATAATTTATTCCAATGGCCGCACTCACGCAAACCCTCTGTCCTCCATGGCTGCTGGACGGGAAGTCTTCCGCGCCTGCTTGTGTCTCAGCCACAGTGGAAGGGTGTAGCAAAGAGGCTTTCAAGATTTTCATGGTTGGAACAATCGGAGGTAGGACACATACGTGTACTTGATGTGTTCGAGTTACGAGAAGGAGGATAGGGTTGCTCATGAGGAAGGTCGGACCGCGTGGAGGTAGACGGTATGGCTGGCCAGACTCGCTCACCGTCCACTACAAGTCATCAGAAACATAAAGCAGAAGTAGATGAGAGCACTTACATCCCTGTCTGCAGCAGTCCACTCTGCCACCACAACATCAGACCCCTTGGCCAACGTCCACCACTGCTGGATGGTCCAGCTATCCAATTGATGTCCCCTACTCCACAAGCAGGCCGCACCATCACCATCATGACTGGCAAAATACGCGAACAAGAAGTCGTCCCGAGGACTCACGCTGATCACAGACGGAGGTTCGTATGGCACTGGGATGCTTGCCCAAGCGACCGGGGACGGTAAGACGAATTGCCTCGAGGATGGAAAATGACGCGCCAAAACCAAGGCCTGCGTCGGATGTGGTGTAAATATCACAGAGGATTTCGACCACGCTATTGGCCTGGCTCAGCACTGTTCAGTACATCAGCGGCCAGAGAGACAATTCCGCCGCACACCTTGGAGGGCTTTCGACGAGAGCGTACAGATCCCACCACCCCAGCTGCCAGTGCGTATCCTCTCTCGCCTTTCCCTTCGCGGACATGGATATCTTTGGTTCGTGCATACTTGCCACGGACGCGATGAGGCTCTGTAGCACAGGCCTTCAGTGGGACGGTCTACGTGATCGTTGAGGTTCAGGTTATGATAAGATAGACGCCTATCAATATGTCCGCTAAATCCTCGGCGCTGCAAACCTCTGCTGCAACCACAAACGATCCTCAAGCCATTATCGTGAACATGTTAGTCACATCTCAGACAACGAAGGATTTGGATGGTGTGTCTACGGAGGTTCTCCTCCAGGTTTTTGGGGATCGTGTACTTGTGTTAGTGACACAACTGGGAAAAGTGGGCAACTTGGTATGGTCTCTCGGCTTGAATTCAGAGATGGAATTCCGACCTGAGTGTGACTACATTACACAGATTCAGGCCACGATACCAGCCGCAGAGCCTATCCTGCCATCGACCAACTCAGATTCTTCCCAACCATCTCTGCCACCACCCCCAGCATCCATACAGCTCACTCCCCTCCTCGGAAACGCTGACTCCGAGCATATGCAAACTCTACATTCCCTCTACACCTCTCAAATCGCCACGCTAATTTGGGTTGCGGAAGCGGAGGGTCCATTGGTGAATGAGAGGCGTCCTGTTGTAGTCGGTATCGCGCTACGCAAATCAGGCGACACGTTGGGTTCGTCGAACGCGGACGAGATTGGGTTGGATGAACACGAGAAGAAGGTGTTCTATGGCGTTATGGAGCTTGTGAGAGAGCTTGCCGCACCTAAATAAGCAGTACACGATAGCTCTTCCTACACTTAGTTCGCGACTCAGTCGACTGGATGAGCATAAACCGGCGAACCTGTGAACCACGGGTAGAAGGATTCCCTTCTATTTCCTTTCCGCTTCAGTACTAGAGAGAAGTTCTTCCAGACGACGCTCATCCACGGCAACGTCCTCTTTCTCCATCGCTTTCTGCCACTGCATCTTCTTCCATTTGAGAAGGTTTACCAGTCGGTCACCTTCGGGAGGTGCAGTACGAGGATTGTTTTCGTAGAGATAGTATGCGAATGCACCTGTGAATACGCCGAGAAGAACATCTAAACCCCTGTGATGAGACATGACCGGATGAGTAGTCTGTAAGTTGGGGTGATAGGACATGCTCACCGCGACAAGAGGGGTGCCATGGTGCTCTAGACGTGTCTCTGCAGCTCTTCACGTTCCAATTGCCGTAATATCGCGGTCAGCTGTGAGCAGGAGAGACCGAAGGTCCGAAGCGACCGTGGGTCAGTCGGAGGGGGTGAAGAAGGAGCCGCACTGTCGGCTGGACGCGGAGGAATGGCGCGGTCAGCGCCTCGGTATACACCTCAACTTCCTCCTCAAAATTTGGTTCTCACCAGCCACCAGCCACCACGACACGCAGAAGAGCGTGGACTTGTGTTGTTATTCCATCCGTATCTCGCCTCGGCTGTTCCCTCTCTCAAGACTCACCCGTGTGGTCCAAGCTCAGCTTCTGCATTGACCGGAAATGTCGGCAACGTTTGATCGTCAAATTCGCCCAATTTATGGTACGCGTCTGCAAGTTGTTATCGCGTGTACTGACCTCATGGTCTTTCTCTGCTCTGTGTAACCAATAGATGCTCTCGACACCGGCTCGAACAAGTCTGCCATTGTTGCGTGCAACAAGTTGTTGAAGAAGCTGCCTCAAAATGACCTAGTCAAGGTACGTGCGAGCTTTGCGTCACAGTGGGAAAGAGCTAATTATATGCGACTGTATAGGCCCTGAAAGCACTGGCACTTGTACGACTACAAAAAGTGGAAGAATCTCTCGTGCTCAGCGAAGAGATCCTTGCCGCTAAGCCTACCGACGATGCGACGCTTTCTGCGATGACCCATGTTCTCCGAGGATTAGGCCGGCGTCAGTACAGCTTCTTAAGATCTATAGAACAAAACTCACTATGTTCTGGCAGACTCCGACATTGTCGCAATGTATGACACAGCATGGCGGCAACAGCCTGCTAACGACGAGCTTGCGATTCAAACGTTCTCGGCCAATGCAAGGACGGGAAACTGGAAGGCTGCACAGCAGGTGTGTTACTAGATAAACGTGTCCAAATGCTGCCTTCGTATTTACAACAGTCAGGTTGCCCTTAGGATGCATAAGCAGTTCCAGGAAGACCGTTACCTCTACTGGAGTGTGTTTTGTGCCGTCCTACAAGTAAGCCTTCTTTGTCATTCTCTCGTAATGCTGGAGTATCGACATAGAATCGCAGGCCAACGACCCGGCAACTCCTCCAACGTTGCGACCTGTGCTTTACCAACTTGCGCTTCGACTTATTTCTCCCAAGCCCAAGCCCTCGTCACTCCTCAGCCCTGAGAGGTTTTACGTCCATCTTGTGATATTGAAGGAACTCAAGATGTGGGACGAGGCGACTGAACTCCTAGAAAGCGAGGTTGGGAAGGCTATATGCGATACAAGTCTTGTTTGTGAAGAGTTGAGACGCGAAATTTGGACCTTGAAAGGCACTGCAAAGGAGGAGGGCCTGCGAGCGCAGGACAGAATACTGAAGCATGGGTATGTATGCTGCATTAGAGTCATGAGTTATTCGTTTTACAGTATTGACATATTATTCAGCGACCGCAACTATCTCGAATTCTTGTCTGTCCTAGATGCAACATTTGCGGGAGTTACTTCGAAAGAGGATGTTGACGACGCGGCGAAGACGTCCTGTCGGGAACATATCAACAAGACCCAAGAGTTCTTGGCACAAATAGCGGATAGGGACGGCGTGCAAGACCGGTCCGCACCTCTGGCTCTTCTCGAACTGGAACTACGCGCACGGAAGTTTGGGCTGTCCACAGGTGCATTCAGTACAAGCGTGCATTGTTCACTCTTCTGTGGTTCTGATTAATATCTTGACAGATCCTTCTGCATTGTACACGCTCGTCGAGTCGTATTTCCAGCAAGTCGGCAACAAGGCTTGCTGTTACGAAGACCTGCTTCCATATGTGCGCTTCGAAGGCGACGACCTGGCCAAATGGACTTCCTTCCTCCAGACACATACACTTACCGTGCGTCTAGTATCTATTCTACAGAACAGTCACATTCAAAGCGACAATGCAAACTCCTGCCTCCCTCCCATAGGATACCACTGATGACTTACAGCGCACGATCAACGCATTGAAGCTAGTCCGATTCAATCTGTCTCAAGCGGAGCTGACGACCGAGCTTGAGACCGCACGAGCCGCAGCGTATATGCAAACCTACTTTAAGGGCTTGAAACTCGGTGTGAACCTCCCCGACACGGAGCTGCAGCCTGTCGATGACTTAGTCATTTTGGCGGGCCAGACATATGTGAATCTGTGGAAGATGACCAACGACTCAACGTACCTGTGCAAAGCAGTCGCTTTGCTGGAGTTCGGCTTGTCCAAGAGCAAGCAGTCGTACCGCATTCGCATGCTGCTCATCCGACTTTATCAGCTATTAGGTACGTAAACGTACAGTTCTGGCACGCATGTGACTCATGCGGTTAGTACAGGCGCACCTTCGTTGTCTCTGGAGAACTACAGACTGCTCAACGTCAAGCAAATCCAGACCGACACGCTCTCGCACCTCATCCTGTCACGAGTATCAACGTTCTCGCTGTCGTCCTTGGGCGACCTCACCTACTCCAACGAATGCATGGAGGCTAGCCAGATCTATCTAGGTAACTCGCAAGATGTAAGACTTCTTCAAGTTATGATTGCTATCCCGTCTGACAGCCTTCGTAGACAGCCGAATTCATTGTACGGGCGTTTGGTGGTGAGAAGTACTCTCAAATTCCCGATTTTGTAGCTCTCGAGGACCGCCTCGATAATTCGCTACAACGGGACATCATGAAGATGGAGCATGTGCGTATGCGAGTCGCTCACGAGCCTGTCAATACAGAGCTTGTCGACATCGAGCTTATCGAGCTCAAGTTCATCTTTGATCGCCGTATGTACCCATAATTCTTGAAACCTTCACTTGCTGAAATTGCATGCAGTACACTACGACAACCGGGACTTTGACATCATCCCCAACTATCAACCTCGGAGTCAACCATCTTTCCACGAGCAAACCTTGCTGTTCGGAAAGGCACCAGGGGTATGAGACTTTTCCGGGAGGGAAGAAACAAACCTGATATCTTCTTGATTATTAGCCCGGTTGGCTTTCGCTCTTCCTGAAAGTCTACATCAAGATCTTCCAGGAAGCGAGCGATTTGGATGATAGTGTTGAGGACAAGCTCCTCATCGGTGATCGCCCTAAGCCTCATCCTGGGGTCAACTTGGGCGAACTCACTCTGAACGAGCGCTTGGCTCAACGCGACCAAAAAGATCTCGACAATGTACGTGTGGCCCTCCTTGACTGTTCGCATGTGTCGCTCATGTGTCAATGCAGGTAACACCGGCCGAGCTTTCCCTGATACAATTCGCCGATGCTTTGACTGGCTGGCTTCAGCCGTACCACGACTTCATTCGCCCACCACCAGCAGCTGTCCTTGCAGAAGCTGCTAGGATAACAGAGCAGAAGACCGGTGGTCACCAGATCAAGAGCCTCGCAACTCCTCCTAATGGCACTGTTGCGAACGGGCATAGCAAGAAGGACGAAGAGCCCCCAGCGGTGAAGGAGTCTCCAGAAGTTGCATTGAAGTTCTTCGATGGTACGAAGGAGCTGCTAGAATCATGAAGGAATATCTTACTCACAAGTGTTGAACAGATATGCAAGAACGATTCAAGACGGCACTGCAATCGCACGCATTACCGCCAGAGTTGCTCCATATTGTTTCTCTGACTCAAGAGGTCAGTCATATGCAGACGCGTCTCCGCCGTGATTAACCCGTGTGAACATACACAGGCTCTTCTACTTTTCAACATTGTCACAACCAGGTTCAAGCCTGCAGCTGTCATCAAGGCCCACAGACTAGGAGTGGTACGTTTCTTGCATGCTTTAGTGGCCCACGTCTCGACCTAACTCAATGGGAATAGATGGCACAAAACTTCAAGGACATCCGCACGAAGGGTATAGCGGCGCTGACAGAGATGTCTAAGGAGCTGGCCAAACTATCTGCAAATGAAGCTATTTCAGCGAGTTCAAAGGCATTTGTCGATGCCTGCAAAGAGCTTGAACACGACGAGGTCTGTCCACAAGTGTTATCTATGGTAAAACCAGGCTAACAATTCGCTACAGCTCAACGATGAGTTTGTGTCGGCCAGTGCTCAAAAGGTTATCGAGTCCCGTAGAGAAATCTATGCCGGCGTCTCGAAAGGCGTCGTCAAGGTTTGTAAAAATGTCGCATAATGCTTCATATTAGAATGCACCTATACCCCTCCATAGTCGTCCATCTGTATGTTTTGTAGCCGCCCGGAGCATCACTACTCAGTCCTCTCAGTCTCGTCTGGCTGCTGGCAGTTATAGTCTACTTCGACGAATAGTCAGGCTGAGACTTTTCCAATAGACACGGGAAAACAAAAATCATCGAGAAATTGAGCGCGACGCGGAGAGACGCGCCTGTTTGCGGCAATTCTGCGCGTCTTGTCACAACACTGTCACAGGTTGGTCACGTCGCGTTTCTCATTTCACACCGCGACGACTTTGACCTGACCACCACCACCACACTATCAGACAGAACGAACACGGTCTAACACTCTTTACTCCTGCTAAAATGAGTCAATGTAATTGAAAGCAGTATCAAACGCGGGAGAGATTACTGATATCCACGTCGGCAGATGATTTCTACGGAGGCGACAAAGGCGGCGGTGGGGGTGGAGGTGGTTACCTTGCCTCACCATTTGGCAGTGCTAGTGGAAGTCCAGGAGGCGCTGCTAAGGTGAGTAGCACATTTTGAAACCGTCTCTCTAGATGCTTGATTGTCATCGATAGCGTAGCGCAGCACACTCTTTACGACCTGTCACCATCAAGCAGCTCCTGAGCGCGACTCAGGCTCACGCGGACGCAGATTGGGAGATTTCTGGCGTTGAAATTGGACAGGCGAGTAATTGTCTCAGATGGTGGTACTATTTTGATCTCACAACCGTCAATGTATAGATCACCGTAGTAGCCCACGTGGTGACTATACAACCTCAAAGCACAAACTGCGTCTATTACTTGGACGATGGCACTGGCAAGATTGAGGCTCGTCACTGGCTTGATTCGTCTGTCAATACAGACGACTATGGCATTCAGTACGTCGTTTATTACGCGTCAAGCCATCGTTGTTGAACCATCATGACGCGTCTCTCAGGGAGCATACTTACATTCGTGTCATGGGCGGACTAAAATCCTATGCCAATAAACGATACATCAATGCAACGCATCTGCGACCAGTCAAGGACGACCACGAATTCATATTTCATCCGTTAGAAGCTATGACTGTAACACTGATGATCGAACGTGGACCCGTAAGTTCCTCCTCATATGTGGTCTCTGTATTCACGTTGATGAACCTTTAATGACAATCCAACCCTATAGCCCCATCGTCCCGGCGAACAGAATGGAACCTCCACCTCTGCAGTCGCGCGCCCGTCTACCGCCTCTGCGTACACCGCACAGACAGGGAACACCACAACACACGACCAGTTCGCACATCTCCCGGACATCCAGCGACGTATCGTGGAGTTTATTCTGCGTCAGCCTGCGCATGATGACGGTGTGCATGTCGCTGCGATCGCTCGAGAAATTGGTGGGGACGCGAGCAGCATCAGGTCGGTTGTGTTCAACCTGCTGGCCGCTGAGCTGCTTACTGATAGGATGTTTCTAGCGATGCGTTAGACAAACTGATGGACGACGGACAGGTGTACACCACCATCGACGAGAGCCATTTCAACGTCTCCGTCTGATCCTCATCTCCGGTTCTTACATTTTCCCTGCAACCTCAACACGCTTGCTGCTAAACATCTTGCAATGTTGATTGTTATCAAAAGCTCGTCTCTCTATAGTAGTAGCCCGAAATTTTCGGTCGCATTGTCGCGTTTGTTTTGCTGTGATTGCCGCACTGTTATGTCAAATGCTCTGTGAAGAGCTTGTTCGACCAATTTATGACTTTAACTTGCATTATATCTCGTGCACATCTTTTCTACATCGATACGCAAACTGCCGCGCACATATTTGTTCTGTCTCCGCGACCACTTCCACCAAGATCATCTTTTTCGGGTTGATCAAGCGTGGCCGCCACTTATCGATATGCGCATCAATAACTTTATCCTGATTGCGACGCTATGTTGAGTCTCTCATCGCACCGTCGTCCTGCGTCCATCAACTGAAATACATACTGTAACACATCGAGTATAACCCTCGCTGAGTATTGAAATGGAGGATGACGGCCTGCATCACGATGGAAATGACACAATGGCAGAAGTCACAATGGGCAGGATTGTGAGTACAACCACTTGTCTCGATCACTCGATAATTGCAGCCGAAAATAACTGGTAGTTCATCGGCACACGATAGGATTACGCTCATGCTCTGCGTCCAGTAACATTGCACCAGATCCGCAATGCCACTCGCGTTCATTCTGAGGCACCGTTCACGATAGACGGCAAAGAAGTGCAACGTGTAAGTTATAATCTTGATCCTAAGGGGGCCCCGTCTACCCTCTTTCATATTGCTATAATTGCTCATGAGAAACAAACCTCCATCGTACCTCTCTGTGTATGTCGAGCAGATTGTCACGGTAGTTACTCTACTGGAAGAGGGCGTGGTGCCTGGCAAGACTACTGCTCGCTATGAAATCGACGACGGGACAACGGATCCATTCGTCATCTGGCGCATGCAAGCCGAACCCGGCGAACACATACTCGAAAATGGCGAAGCTTGCTACGTGCGCATTGTTGGCAGAGTCACCCGACTGGCTGGCGCGCAGCGGCCGTCGATTAACGTGATATGCATACACAAGGTGCAGGATGCGAACGAAGTACTGAAGCATTATTTGGAGGCTATGGTCGCGACGTTGTCTTACGAACGCGGACCCCCGGTGTGTGCTAATCGAACAACGAGAGGTTTCATACTTATGACCTGATGAATGTATGATAGCCTGTGGAGGTTAGGCGTACTGCACGAATGCCGGAGGCCGAGCCACTTCAAGAACCTGCCGAATCTGCGAGGCCCACGAAGCAGCCGCAAGCTCGAACCCCTCAACCTCCGGGTCATGCCGTTGATTCTGCAACGTACCGACCGCAAAGTCGAACACCTCAGCCCCCGGCTACGCAGGGTCGGACTGCACCTTCGAGTTCTGGGACACCTTCCGATGAAACTGGAGCCATCCCAAGCTCTGCTGAAAGCGACTTCCCGCAAGAGCTGACTCAATCCGACCAGGCGGATCCATCTGCAAGCACTAGCAGAACCGAGGACACTTCTAGTCGGCACCGTACTCGAAACAAACGTGCGGCGAAAGCGTCTTCATCGCATGCTCGCGATCCCGCAATCCCACATATTAAGGACGAAAATACTCCTCAAAGAGATAACGGCGAAGAAACACGAACACAACAGGTAAATTCGCCTACGTCAACGCCAGTACCGGAAACCCCTGCACGTCAAGCATCATCCAGCGGTACACCAGCAGCAAGCGCGAGCTCGTCGCGTCCCCGCCGAGCTCTTCCTCCTCCGTTGTATACAGAGTCCTCTGATACTGAGGCTCAACCCTCATCATCGTCCAAGCCCATACAGTCGCGCCCGCCGCCGCCGTCGCCCAAATTTGCGCCGAGTCCGAACCCAGGGTCTTCCCGCCACGCACCGCCGCCTTCTCCTAAATTCGCCCCGAGCCCACCGACGGCGCAGCAACCTGCAGCTGCGCCTCTAGAACCCCCAGAACCCGATCCTGAATCCGTACAGAGTCCACCGGCAACGTCAGAACCGCGGCCTGCGAAGCAGAAGAAGGCACGCCGCCGCATATCGCGACGTGACCCCCTCTCGCACCTCAGCAATCTCCAGCGCCAAATTATGCTGAAGATCATGAATGGCGAAGTGTCGGGCGTGCACGTCATGGTTATCGCGCAGAGCTTGACTACAATGGAGGGGATCACCCCTGAACAGGTTGCGTAAGTAATCTAGTTGCCTGTTACCTGTACAACCTAGGTAAACTGATGGGTTTGGCTGCCTGGCCTTTGCGCGACAGTGATGATCTTGACTGGCTTGTCGAGCAGGGTATGATTGAGGCTGTGGACGAGGACAATCTCTACTATCGAGTCGCGGAGAGAGTATACAATTTTACGTTATAGACTTCAACTTTGTCATTACCTTGCTTGCAAGGTAGTGCAGGAGGAGCATAATTGAAGCCGCTTTTCGGTACACGCGGGTTTCGCCGATTCTCTCCTTCTACAGCTTCTACTTTCTGGCTGATAGCTGACATTTCGTTCGAACCACGACCAGACTCGTTCTCTTATTTGGTAACGATCTGACATACCTTGGGTGCATGACAACATTCACAACTGCACCATCCCAAGCAAGGTCGGTGCTGACGCAGTCAGCCCTCATCTCGTGTTGCTTGGTTTATTCATTGCTCGTATCGTTCTTTAGCACTATATAACTTATCAACGGGTAGCCTTCCTCTATCAAGCAGACATGCCCAGTTTCACCTGAGTGGTCAATCAAGAGGTAGTATGTCTCGAGTAGCACTGTGCTTCGAGGAGCATTGTGCTATTACAATATGATTACAATATCATACAATAATACATGGCGAGCGCGCAAATCTGTTACACGCGTCAATATCATGGCACGTTAGGATAAGAGTGTAGCCTTCACCTGAAGTGTTTTCATTGTACGAGCCTCGCAACCCCGTTCTCCCACAGACAGTCGACCAGCAATAGTACTGGCACTGTGTGAGTTAAATATAACAAACGTCCACTGTGACTACCATGTCCGCAGCAACCTCAGACTATAGTCAGGCCCGGGATCCTGCATCTCAACTAACCGCGAAATCCGCTGGCAACTCTCCAGCCTTGCGTCCAAGAGTTCGGCGAACGTGTCCAACATTTGTGCAGGACTGAGCGGCGGGAACGGACGGGCGGGTGACCCGCCGTGTATGCTGATACCGTCCGACAAGACCCCATCGGAGAACGAGCGCATACGACTTTGCGATCGCGAGCGAGGGGGCGGATAGACAGAGTCTGCGGGGAGTTCTGCATCGACATACGTCCGAGGAGACATCGGGGGCGTCATAGTTATATCCTCCGAGGCATCCGCTACATCTTTCCGCGAGGATAGAGAGGCGGAGGAAGGTGGACGGAATGGCTCTGATGCAGGAGTCGGCGTGATGTGGCTGGATACGTGCGGGGAAGCGTTACCCTCTGGCGACGGGAGGACGTGCCTGCTATCGGCTATGGCCTCCCTGAGCACCATTTGTGTACGGCGGACCCAGTACTGCTCGTCTCGATAGAAGGATACGAGTGCCCTAAGCAGTTCCGTGGGGGATTGTGGAGCTCCGGGATCTGGGTTGTGTACAGAGTGCGATCGTGTGAGGATGGATGTACGTGTTGTTGCTCGTGCCATGACGGGGACGGCAAGCTGTTTTCTGACGTATATTTGTATGAGAAGCAGCCGGAGGTATCTTGAGCGTGAAGAGGAGATCGAGTGTGTGGGCTGGTATTTGACGACTCTGGCAAATGTCATTGGGGCGGGGTGTAATATGCAAGAAGGCCTCGTTAGCACTGCGACCTTTAATAGTATGACGTGTCTCGATTCCATCAAGCAGAACACTTACCAGTGCAGGTCCAGAATAAGCAGCGGTCCAGCATCCAATGGGCCGTCTTTCCAGCCCGCCAGTCATCGAGTGCACGTCTATTGAGATGCGCATGGCGCAACGATACTTGTAAAACACCTATTTAGAAGAGAAAATGCAATCAGCAATAATACCGCAGCGTCGAGTACTATTGCAAGCCATGTAGCATTCTTGATCGCAAGAAGTAAGTTGTGTTCTTGGATATGCCCGCGCAGAAGCTGTGATTAACCCCTCAGCCTAAGGTATCATGTCTGCATTCTCTGGGCGTTGAGAGGCAGACAGTAGGCGGGAAGCCTAGACAGGGCTCCTTGACATCAAATCAGGTTGAGGGGGTCTGCCGTCCCTGGCAGCTATGCTGAAGTTGAGCTCGTGCTGGATTCCCCGTATCTAGAGCTAGCCAGATTAAACACGAGTAAGTTCCAAAGACGCTGCGATACTTTCTCGCAATATGTTGTATCCCTTACAACTGAGACGAAAGCGCTTGATAGTAACTTACATAGCTATAGTGCTCACGACACTCAAGCTGCTGAGACTGTGTCTGTCTTCTTGTGATTATATAGAAAATACCATTGTAAAAAGCGACAGTGTCGTATTTTATGTCGTCAGGGTGCGAGTGTGTCCACGAGATGTGCTAGGTTGGTCTCAGGTCGAAGGCGCTAACGTCATGACACGGCGGATGTGTTCGGGGCCTGTCGAGGTGTTAGCGAATAATATTTGCTCAATCAAGCGGACCAATGCTCACCGGTAGTACGATCCAGATACTATCTCGCTGTGGCGCACTACACAAGACAACCCTAGATGGTCTTGAACAGCCCAGGCAAGTCCAGGCGCCATTTTCATTCTGCGGCCCGTATATTCGCAGGATGAGAGCACCTCCAGGCCGAAGCACATATATACTATACAGGCCAGTTCCAGCAGGAGCGAGCATTCAAAAATCAATTTCTAGATTATAGACGTGGTAACGTTACATGGAGTCAGATTCACAAAATATAGGACGTAGAGCGCGTCAGAGAGCGGGAGTATCGCCAAATTGAACCGTCATGAACGCCGGAGGGTACCGATCGCCTTGCGCCGCGTTTGCCGACTCAGATATCTCCCTAACTTCCTGGAGTTCTTCGGGAGTAAGCTTGACATTGAGAGCGTTGATATTCTCCTCGAGGTACTATTATGTATGTCAGATTCGGCATCAACCAGAAGAAGTGCAAGCTACTAACTTTGACTTTGGTGGTACCGACGATGGGGACAATATCCTGACCCTGAGCAAGCACCCACGCAAGTGCAACCTGCCCAGCGGTCGCACTGTGTCTCTCGCCAATTTTCTTCAAGCCGTCGACAAGCCGCAAAATATTCGGGAAGTTCTCCTTGGAGTACCTCGCAACCTGACGGCGGAAATCATCGGGCTCAAAGTCATCTGGTCCCTTCTAGATACACAAAGCCCTGTCAGAAGGTAAACCCGTATCATAAGAGAGTCACTGACGAAGCGACCGGTCAAGAGGCCTCTGCCAAGTACCGCATACGCGACGACCGCGATGCCGAGCTCTCTGGCGGTCCTGAGAAGATCGATCTTCTCATCTTCTATGTCAAGAGTGAACGGGGAATACTCGAGCTGAACAGCTGCAATAGGATGCACGGCATGTGCCCGACGCAACGTCTCCGCAGAGCATTCGGAAATGCCAAGATATTTGACCTTGCCAGCCCTGAAGTATAACATGTCAGACGCAAAATTATGGGGCTGAAAACGACAATCATCTCACTTGACATATTCAGCCATAGCACCGACTGTAACCTCAATCGGGACCGTAGGGTCGGGTCTGTGTAAATACCACAGGTCGATGTAGTCCGTGTCGAGACGGCGCAGCGAGTTCTCGAGCTGCTGTCTGGCATACTCCGGCGAGCCGTTTGAGAACCTTCCTGGCTGGAAATATAGACCGAACTTCGTCGCGAGGAAAATGTCGCTGCGTTTACCAGTCCGCTTAAACCTGAAGTACTAGGTGAGGTTCCGATGTCTGTACTGAATCAAAGAGTGACTGACCATTTTCCAAATAGTTCCTCGCTGTCACCGTAGACGTCAGCAGAGTCCCAGTGGTTAATGCCGTGCTCATAGAGCTTGTCCAAAAACTTGAAACGCTCTTCGTCCGAGGCGACAGCGCCATAGTAAGCTGAGATGCCCATACCCCCGTAACCGAGGGCGGAGACCTCAACGTTGCCGATCTTGCGAGTGGGGAGCGTTGCTGGCATTGTTGTTAGGTTAGTGTTGCGGAGAAACGTCTAGGAGGTGAAGAGATGTTGTAGAATGGTCCATTCCTGCGACATACTAGATGGCTTTTATACCTGTACGGAATAGTCTTAACAATTTCGCGCTTTGCAGACGCGTTGACGAGATGCATCATCGCTGCGGCCCCCACTTTCAAGACCGTCAACTTAAGCTGCTGACTGAGTCTCGATATCATCCATAGACTTCAAAGGACGTAACGGAAAGCGTTCACGCTCTTTTTGTAATGCCCAGTGCCCACACGCTTCCCGTCGTCCGTGGGGATAACAGCCAAGCGAACACGCTGGCCAATCAATGTAAGGAGGATTCCCGATCAAAGCCGTATGTAAGCGCCTGTATTGCAATCGCGATGAATGAGCCGCACTGCATTCGCTGAATAAGAAAACGACAACGTCAACGAGACTCGGACTTACTTAAGCTTAACATCCGTGTATTACCGTCCGACGGATTCATACGGAGTTTGACTAGGGTCAGAATGGTGTCGAGAAGGAGCATGAGCACGCTGCGCAATTGTTTACAGGACAAGTGCACGCCTTTGTCAACAAGTCGGAACACGTCGTTCACATAGAAATATCAATGAGACTGCGCTCACGATGGCTGGGGTACAGTAGACAAGAATTCAACCAGGTCCTTTGCTATCTCATCGTGCATCTGCGACGACGGATGTAAATTGTCATACCAAATAGAACCTCCCGCTTTGTCAACATCTTCAGCGCGGAAGCCGTGCGCAACGGGATCGTCTAACACCCGTGTGAATGTTGTATGTGAGGAGTATATCAAGATCGTCGCTTCGGGGTGCCGGTCAGCGAGTTTCGAGGAGAATACTTTGAGAGCGTCGTTCCATCCTTCGAAAGTATGTCTTGTGCTAGACTTCCTGCCTATAGAGCGCGCTAGTGTGAAGTCATCTATCCCGGTGCAGGAAACGGACGCACCGGTTGGAGAGCGATCTATTGGAGGCAGATTGACAAGTAGAAAGTTTCGTGCCCCGGCATCATATAGAGTGTCGATGTGATTGAATAATTTGGTAACACGTGCCGGTACGCCCTTGATATCCGAGAATCTGTAAATAATCTTTAGAATTCATCAAGACCGTTCTGTAAACACGGCTTACGCGCAGTCATTAATGCCGACCCATATCACTGCAAAGCGGATTGCATGGATGACAATAACGGTGGTATCAGCAGATGATCACTCACTGAATAGAGAGTCGCCAGCGGTCCACGGTGCCCATGCCGGATGTAGAGCGAGCTCAGGTAAGAATTGCTCTCGGATTTGTCGCTCTACACCATCGACGGTGTCTCCTCCACGACCGAAGTCGTATACCAAGACCCCGGTACGTTGATCCTTGAGCCTAGTCACAAGATGCCCGACCCAGTTGGCGGTTCCAGGCTCTGCCCAAGTGTACCCGGGAAAGGAGACCCCGAGAGGCTGCTCCATGGTGGGATGAGGAGCACTCCGGTCATAACCTATGTCGCAGTACGACGCACCGCTGGTGGCATAATCAGATTGTGTATGTGATGAGCACGAGGCCTATGTGAGGCGTACAAGATGACCAGATATTTGAGCTTCGCGAAGCCGGCCCATTGCGAGCCAACTTGCACAGCAGTCGATGGAAATGGTTCTCCGTTGGACGGGGGCAGCGCCACTAAGAATTCTGCGACTTCACGGGCAACGATGGCGTGCATCGCGCTTGTGGGATGAAGATGATCGAACCAGATAGGCCCTCCCGCCTCGTGGGCTTCCGACTCATCGAATCCATAGGCAGCGGGGTCTGATAGCACATTCGTGAAAGTGTCATATGCCGAGAATACCAAGGCAGTAATATCATGGTGTAAGGCGCTGAACTCCTCGACACGCTTATTCAATGCTGCGTTCCATCTGGTGAACGGAGTAGACTCGGATTGTTGTTTGAGGCGGGTGTATCGTCTAGCTAGAGAAGAATGAGAATTATGTCGTCTCAGTAATTCTTTGCTTACATGCAGGAGCCTTATCTATTGGAGGGACATCTAAGAAAAGGAAATTCCGAGCCCCAGCCTGGTATAAATCTTCCTGTTGTTCGAACAAACTCTTAAGGTATTTCTCGAATTCACCCTGGCTCCAGGAGGACCGAAAACTGAAGTCACAATCAGAGTGAACAAGCCGATGAAGATGATGATCATGTTTCTCAGACTTACGCGCAATCATTTATGCCTATCCATGTTACTACACAGCAAATCAGCCAAACATGAAACCTAGAAGCCGGAGAACGCACCGAACAATGAACTGGACGCGTTCCAAGGTGCCCAATCCGGTTTCTTCCCTGCGGATGGAAGGAATCGATTCTGTATCTGTGCGCGCACACCATCGATGGTGTGTCCACCAACGGCATAGTCGTACACCAACATCGAATGATAGTTGGCGACCAAGCAGCCGACCCAATTCGGCTCGTCAGGCTCATTGTAAGTGAGTCCTGGAAAGTCAATGCCTAATGGTACATCCTTCGATGGCACAGGCTCCCTGGGAGCCCCGACTGCAGAGTAGGAGTCCCCGCTAAGAGATCAAGCTGAGCGATAAGACCGTGGCGAAGGAACGCAGCACAACAATAATGTAGGGTTGACATACAAAACAAATAAGAATCTAACGTTGTCAAATCCGGTCCAATGAGGTCCAACAACTTTACGGTATTCAGGCATGATTCGTGAACGACTGGAACGATCAAGACGTGTGGACGTGTGTATCAAGCAATATTTGGGTCTGGTGGGATTTGTGTGGTTAGTGGTCACTCAGCAGGTAGAGTTCCGATGAGAAACTTGTTTCCATCGGGTTATC
>JAAIFI010000179.1:0-63637 GCA_011032875.1 Phlebia tremellosa | reverse complement strand
TCTTTACATGGTCCGTTCATCGCAGCATCGGGACGACAAGCGTGTGTCTGGTTACTGGGTGGGCAGCGTTCTTCGTCCTCGCTCTCCTCGCCCCGGTTTTCTCTCCCCGTTGCCCATACAAGACAACTTTTCTGAAGGCTGCCCTGAGCGGGGCTCGGATATATGTGTTGTTGGTGATCAGGTATGTAGTAGAGCACAGGGCTTACAGACAGACAGAACAAGCCCTGTTGAAGCTACGGAACCGTGCGGCGCTCATAGTCAACTGCTTATGGACGACGGTGAAGATGATAGCCGCAACGACTACTCGTGCTGCGAAGCGAATAGCTTCTCATCCCCGATTCTGGCGCAATGTTCACGACGGCAGGATCGGCAATCGTGTCAATTTTAGAGGTACACGCTTTCGTTTTTCTTCATATCGCTTTCAAGTCATCAAAAACGAAATTTCTGAGAATGAAGAAACCCACATCAGTCACAGCAACGTGCAGGATACGACCATCCTCCTCGATGTCGATATCATGCAGAACGACGAACTCCTGGTGGCGATGCAGGCTGCACTGCAGCAAACCCCACTTCCACTCGGAACAGTATTTCGATTCGCTTTGGATGTGGTGGGCCGCCGCCGCAATCAACACAACCTCCATAAGTATGTCTTCAGCTGGGAAGACACTCGCACCCTTGCAGCTTTATCTGATATCGCACAAAAGGCTGTGATGAACATCGTCACTGATGAAATTCTCACGGTGTGGGACAAGTCGACCCAGTTCAATTTGTTCGACACACTCAGCCACGACGAATTAAGCTCGATCGAGCTAGCATGTCGGTTCCTAGTCTCCAACGGCGGACNCTCGATCGAGCTAGCATGTCGGTTCCTAGTCTCCAACGGCGGACCTGTCACACCCAAGGTCTGGTCCCTCGTCCAAAAGATGCTGCACAGCGTGCTATCAGGGAGGTTCATGGACCTACATTATGAGAGTCGCAAGAACGGCAGCCATGAACGAGGATTGTCCAGTGCCATTTCTACCATCTGCAATGTCCTCCTCGCACTCGAAGCGAACCACGCCCACTGTCTCGTCAAGGTCTTCTTTCAGTGCTACTTCTGGAAGTATAGCACCGAGGATGCTGACGACCGCATCCCTCGCTCGATATTGGCCGAGCGATTGCACTGGGAAGACGTCGAATCTGATGACGTATCCTGTCGATCTCTCATCGCCCTGGTGGATCTGGCTCTGACAGCTATTGACGCGGCCGATGACCAACGTCGCGCCACCCGCCAGAACCTCACCCTGTCATCGGGCGAAGTGGAGCTCCTCGGGACCGTGCTCGATGTCATTCCTGTCATTCTCGAGAAGCGGCCCGACCACGACTTCGCCAAGAGCTCCTTTCCAGGTGCACCAAGTCCTGAAGGTGTCTTCCGGTGGCTATTCAAAACTGCAGAGATTCTTCCCCAGTTCTTGGATTCCATTCTCGCTCGGTCTGATACTTTGGCAACGGGCGCGGGGGCCTTTCCATTGCTAAACTTGTTGGGAGCGCGTGTGTGAATCTACCTCGTATCTGCTGCACCCTATGCTAATCAACGGACATCGCATATAGTCTCTTTCCCCCCATTGGAAGCATATATACACACTCAACGAGAGAGGAACCCGGGACTATCTCTTGTATCAGCCCTACACCTCTGTTGCATGGCCTGCTCTGTTTACTTTTGGTGGAACTTTGACATCCCCCGCTGGCGCAAAATGTGTGAAGACCTCCTCTTCCTCATCAACCGTGCCTCCGCTTCCTTGCCCGATTCCATGCAAAGTCACGAGGACGAACACTCCGACCGCACCAAGGAGAGCGAGCTCGCGCATGTCATCCTGCAAGAGATTGATTACACCAAGTATGACAACAAAATGAATTACCGTGATAGACAGGAGAGTGCATCGTCGTCTAATCTGGACCATGCGAAATTGGAAGACGAGCAGTACTCTCGCTGGCGAGTGGAATTCGATGTTAGCAAGAGTCAGTACAGCGACGACTTAATCCGACGGTTGCTCGAAATCGCTGGACCCCACAACGTCTTCGATGAGACCGGCTTCATGTTTTGGCGGGTCAGGAGGCTCATGGAGGCGCAGGACGACCGTGATGCAGAAATAGAGGCACACAGCGGGGCCCAGTTGTCAGAGGAAGAGCCGGAAACTGAACGGGCAGAAACTGAAGATCATCTTAACCACGGGCAATCTAATGCCCTGTCATCACGTCCTCTCGCTATGATTAATGGACTCGTAGAAACTGGTGAGAACAACAACAATACGGAACACGGAGAACTGTGGCATGGCACTATAGATGCGCCGATCTATCGTGCCTCTGTACTTACACATAACTAAATTGCTTAGACTTTCCCTTCATTTACGCGTTCCGGGATTTACATCGTCGATAATCGAGTCTCTTGCATATCAAAGCAGATAATCTATACGCCATTCTCGGGGAGTCAAACATTGGGAGGACAGAGCGAGACATGCAGTCATCGAAAGTGCATCGGAGGACCGAAGCATGGCTACTGATGGTAGGGCCAACTGGGTAGATAATATGACTGAGTACTACTATTGACAGGACGAACGGACGTAGCTGGAGTGTAGAAGAGGACGACACTCAAAGCTGACCTGCAGTCCCAACATCTGCCTTGATCTGGCTACGCGCTGCCCGCTTCTGTATCGGACGGCGGTCATGTTTGATGCGCCGTCAGGTGCTGCGCTTGTGATGCTCTCGCAGGCGAATCCCAGGCCCACCCACGACCTGCACTGCAGCAGTAACACCTTTTTGATGGTTTACGTCTTCGTGCAAGTGATCCGGAACGATAGGATGGGGGCCCTTTTTTCACACTACAGCACGCTGCCGCAAACGATGCTAGCAAAATGACAACCTCACTCCCAAGGATGTGGCGTGTATCGAACCTGCTGTGTGTGGCGGAATGCATGGGAGGTTGTCGATGTTTTGAGATTTGAGCTGCAGGAGACGTCAACAATATCCAGCGATATCTACAGAAAAGTCACGTACGATGAGTAAGTGCGGTACCAGTACCGCAGTGATTCGGTATTCAGATGGGGGCGTCGTATGCCATGGGAGAGAGGCAGTCTACGTGTCCTCTCTCATATGATCAATGACATATCTTCTCTCGGCCTCTCTGGTGTGCACCCTCGCGGTCTTCATGGAGTGGTGCGCATCGCGCATCTTGCAGCAGATGTCGGGTGTCGGGTGTCAGTACTTGGGAGAGCCTGTGAGGGAGGTGAGTCGAGGCGGACGCACGCAGGGAGATGAACTGATCGTGCAGGCAGTCTGCGTGGTCTCTCTCTCTCTCAGCCTCTCTGGGACATGCAACCGTCGTCGTCGTCGGTCGGGGAGCACCAGCCGAGGGACCGAGGCATGCGCTGTGGATCGTGCATGTGACGTCGCATGATGGGAGGGTGTGACGAGCGTGGCTGGGGAGCAGAAGTAAGAGAGGAAGGAAGAAGAGGAGGGGCACTCTGGGCCCTAACCCTCGACCAGGGTATGCCGTCGCCCCACCTGCAGCCCCGATGTCTCTGTCTTGATCTGGCGATGCGCTGCCCGCTTCTGATCATGCAAGGACGGCGGAGGGCGATCGTGGTTGGTGCGGAGGCGGGGGCTGCGCTTGCGACCCGGGGCTGTTGGTGTTCTGAAGCGTGCACCGTGCTGGTCGTGCTGGCTGGTCTGAGGCTCTCGTCAGCGTCACGCGAGGTACGTTGCAGCGACGTTTGGTTGGTCTATCTCCGAATGTTCGTGCTGTGACAGCGGTGAGCAGAAAGTCCGGCCGGCTCTTAAGGGGATGCAAACTGAATCACGACATATGAGGGGAAACACGTACATGACAAACATACTCACAGACATCGAATGAGACGTGCTTGCAGTCTCCGCGATCGTACACAAACTCGTCCGAATCCAGCTCCTGCTGAACACATCCTTGTCCTGGATCGGACGGTGGCAACAGCGACGCGTAAAATTTCCAGAATCATATCCTGCCGAGAGTTCAGATTCAAGAGTATTGAAAGCACTAGTAGTAGAAGGTGCATGGTGGTCGTGGTCGATGTGGCGGAGCTGCATAGTCAGATCTAGATCTAGATCGTTGATCCTCCGTGGACAGCGCTTCTCCAACGCTTTGTGAACGACCACGATCTACTTACTCTGCGTCCTAATTCTCGACACTCATTATGCTCACGCGTCTTCTCATGCATGAACAACATGTACACGAGCGATATCCTCAGGACCGCAGCTTAGACCGTCACCCTCGTTCCGCTCGATCGGCGTCCTCCGTTCTCTAAACCAACCGCGTACATGCTACATAGCTCGCCGCCACCGTCGAAGCGTGCCCTGTGCCGACAGAAGATGTTCCGCTACCTTCTCTTTTGGCTCTCGTTAGAGCGACTTCAAGTCGTACTGCTAGGCTTGGTGGTCAGTAGTCTGTAGGATCAAGCGCGACGGAGATGAGGTATAACGGGCACGGGGAGTATAGACGTGACAAGGTGCGTGGTTCAGTTGCGTGTTCATAACGCGTGGTAATCTGTCTGTGTGGGATCCACATCTGTAGATCAAGCGGCCTCCTCGTTGCTGGGTCGCAGCTCTCTTTGTGTTCTTGCGGCCGGTTAGATCATCGCGACAGTTATATATGCGTGGAACGACAGCTTGAGATGGCGATTGTCATGTTGCACCGATTTACACCCCCACTAACTCGGAAAGCGGACCAGCTGGGCCCCCAGCGGTCAGAACGTTCGACTTTCAACGTTTGACGGTGCGGCGTCGATGTATGTCGCCTACCAGACTACCTGTATATATTATCAAGGTGAGTCTTTTGGGAGCGGTTGTAGATTTTGCCCTTACTTCTTGTCGCTTCTTGTCAGATTCAGTTCTCTCCGGGAAGCTCGAACCGTGCGATTGGCCGTATGCAGCGAATACCCACTGCTCATGACTTCCTCCGTTCCCTGTACTATTGCTCGAGAAACGGCGCGCATCCGATGTCTCATCGAAGTTCCTAAGAGGGACCGCCGAACATTTCATTCGGTACGTCGCTCCAATTCTGCTTATCGCAAACATCTACTGACGTGAAAATTCCCCGTTCAGCAGCAGAAATCTTTGAACCGCAGTCATCCCACGTATTTGAATCATACGCAGGCTCAGCATGTAGATGAGGACAATTATTGGTAGGAAGATTGAACGGTGAACGGTGTGGCGTCGGCATCGCGCTCTCGAGACTACCTGTGAAGATTGTCACGGTGAGTCCTTCTGGTGTCCTTTGCAGGTTTTGTCCTAACGTATTGTTGCCTCTTGTCAGATACAACTTCCCCCGGGATGTGTATCGTGTGGTATCGGCCGCCGTACATATGTAATATCCAACAGCCGACCGCGCAGATAATGACAATGATCAAAGTTCTTCGATACACCATGGCGGTACAGCGCTTGTACACGAAAGTTGCCGAAAGCGAGTGACAGCATGCTTCGAAGCATCTGTACTGCCCTCCTTGTACTGCACACGCGTACAACTGCCACAACACAGCATCGTTGTACTCCTTGTCTCCTTCTCTTCACTCATTACTGTCCACATTCTTCGTTTGTAGTGTCACCTAAAACTAATGTACGTGCATATCCACCATCCAGCGTCGTGGATTTGTTATCTCACGGCACCGTTTATAGCCTATCTTTCGCACCGGGGTTCACCGCAGGCTCTGGATATATGGCTGAACAAGCCACCCAACAGGTCAGTCACGGTGCACAAGTTCCAACCGACGGGTGCTGATGCGCTAGGTGAAGATCAATTCCACGGACTCAGGAGGAGCTGGGCTCACCGGATGGGCTGCGCTGGATGATACGATGAAGAAGCGGGACGAGCAGACAGCGAAAGATCATATGAGTGATATCGACACCCTGCTAGTCTTCGTGCGTATCTCATTTGATATTCCAAATACTATCCATCTGATCAATCATAGGCTGGCCTGTACTCTGCGGTGTTGACCGCGTTTCTGATAGAGTCGTACAAGAACCTCCAGGAGGACCCCCAGCAAGTCGTGATCAGCATCCTCCGACAGATCTCATCGCAGACCAACAACTACACGGTCACCTCCAGCCATGTTAATTCCAGCACTCCCTTCGCAGACCCGAGCGCCTCGTCTTTCGTGCCGCAAGCAACTGACATACGCGTGAACGTATGTTGGTTCGCAAGCCTCGTCTTTAGCCTATCCACTGCATCATTTGGTATCCTCGTCAAGCAATGGCTTCGCGAGTATCTCGCCATCGATCATGCGATGGCGCCGCATGAACGGGCTCGTATCAGATACTTCAGGACCATTGGGCTTAACGACTGGAAGCTATTCGAGATCGCCGCCATCTTACCACTTATCCTACAACTCGCCCTCGCCCTCTTCTTTGTTGGACTATGCTTCTTTACATGGTCCGTTCATCGCAGCATCGGGACAACGAGCGTATGTCTGGTTACCGGGTGGGCGGCGTTCTTCATCCTGGCCCTCCTCGCCCCAATCTTCTCTCCGAAATGCCCATACAAGACGACATTCCTGAAGGCTGCTCTGAGAAGCACTCGGATATATGTGTTGTCTGGAAAGGCGTACGTTGGATCAAGGCTCATGTGGTTCATGGGCAGAGCAACACATGCTGTCAAGCGGATGGCTTCCAAGATCATTGCCAGATCCCGCAACGGAATTCAGGAGAGCCGTAATAGTGGCAGCGATGATGAAAGTGACGACAGCGACTGCCGCGACGCGTTGCTTCCTTTCCATAATATCAAGAAGAACATTTCTGTGGGCGAAGAAAGCTCCATCAGTCACAACAACCTCCAGGATACCACCATTCTCCTCGATGTCGATATCACGCAGAACGACGACCTCCTGGTGGCGATGCAGGCAGCACTGCAGCAGACCCCACTTCCGCTCGAAACAGTATCTCGGTTCGCTTTGGGCGTGGTGGGCCGCCGTCTCAGCCGCGGTGACCTCCATGAATATGTCTTCAGCTGGGAAGACACGCTCACCCTTGCAGCTTTATCTGATATCGCACGAAATGCTGTGATGAACATCGTCACTGATGGAATTCTCACGGCATGGGACAAGTCGATCCAGTTCAGAGTGTTCAACGCATTCGACCCCAACGAATTACGCTCGATCGAGCCAGCATGTCAACTCTTAGCCTCGGACGGTGGATCTGTCACACCCAAAGTCTGGTCCCTCGTTCATAGGATGCTGCACAGCATGCTCTCAGTGAGCTTCATGGGCATATATTATGACAGTCGCAAGAACGGCGGCCAAGAACGAGGATTCTCCAAGGTCGTCTCTAACATCCGCGATGTCCTCCTCGCACTTGAAGCGAAGTACGCCCACAAACTGGTCAAGGTCTACTTTCAGTGCTACTTCTGGGAGGATAGCACCAAGGATGCTGACCGCATCTCTCGCTCGATACTGGCCGAGCAATTGCACTGGGATGACGTCCTATCTGATGACGTATCCTGTCAATCTCTCATCGCCCTGGTGGAGCTGGCTCTGACAGCCATCAACGCGGCCGATGACCAACGTCGCGCCACCCGCCAGAACCTCACTCTGTCATCAGGCGAGGTGGAGCTCCTCGGAACCGTGCTCGATGTCATTCCGGTCATCCTCGAGAAGTGTCCCGATCACAACTTCAGGGGACACACCCTGTCAGGTGCAATATCTCCTCAGGGTATGTTCCGGTGGCTGTTCCAGACCCCAGAGACCCTTCCCCAGTTCTTGGACTCCATTCTCGCTCACTCTGATACTCTCTCTACGGGCGCGGGGGCCGTTTCATTGCTAAACTCGCTGAAAAACCGTGCGTGAATCTACCTCGTACCTGCTGTATTCAATACTGACTAATGAACATCACATATAGTCGATTTTCCCCTATGGGAAGAATATATACACGCTCAACGAGACAGAAACCTAGAACTATCTCTTGTATCAGTCCTACATCTCTGTCGCATGGCCTGTTATGCTCGCGCCTGGTTTGAATTTGACACTCTCCGTTGGCACAAAACATGTGAAGACCTCCTTTTCCTCATCGACAAAACCTCCGCTTTCGGCCTGCCTGATTCTACACAAAGTCATGAAGACAAGCACTCCGACTGTACCAGAGCGAGCGAGATCGCGCTAGCCATTCTGCAATATATTGACAATCCCACACGTCACGAAATCAGACATTGCCGTGATAGGCAGGAGGGTGCATTGCAGTCGAATCCGGACCATGCGAAACGGGAAGATAAGCAGTACTCTCGCTGGCGAGAGGAATTCAATGTCAGCAAGAGTCGATACAGCGACAACTTAATCCGACGGTTGCTCAAAATCGCTGGACCCGACAACGTCTGCGATGCGGCTGGTTTCATGTTCTGGCGGGCCAGGCGGCTCATGGAGATGCAGGGCGAGGAGGACGCTAAACGCCGTGCAAACGAGGCACACGGCGGGACCCAATTGTCAGAGGAAGAGCCAGAGATTTAACGGGCAGAAAATGGAGCAAACCCTAGTCACGAGCAATCTACTGCCCTATCAGCAGGTCCTCTTGCTATAGGTGATGGACGTGCAGAAACGGGCGAGAGGAACAACGATACGGAGCACGGAGAACCGTGGCATGGCACGGCAGTCGTGCAGATCTCTTGTAGCTCTGTACTTACACATAACTAGATTCCATAGAGTTTCCCTTCATTTACGCGGTCGAGGATTCACATTGTCGATAATTGAGTCTCTCGCAAAATGATAGATATTCTACATGCTAATTTCGAGGAGATACGCAGACAGCATTCAGAGACCGTCGTGGCTAGTCGTTGGGAGCGCGGAAGCGAGGCATGGCCGAAAACCATGATGCAGGGAAAGTCAACTTACCCACTGGGTGTGTGATGAGTACTACTAGTACTCCAGTCGGAGGGACGCCGCGATCATGTTTGATGCGCCGTTGGGTGCTGGGTGTTCGCGCCAAGTGGGTGTTCGTGCTCGATGCAGACTGGTCTATGGCTCTCGTGAAAGCGCCTGCATGCTAGAACTCACAGACATCAAATGAGACGTCCTAGCAGTGACTCGCCGCGGTCGTTCACTCCGACAGCGTCGACTCGTCTGAATTTGTGACGATCCTAGAGACGATGGGAACAGCGACGAATAAATATTCCAAAAGCTCGATCACGCATCCTGTGTTGTCGAGACTTCAGATTCCAAGATGACAAAGTAGTAGTAGTAGCAGTTCAATAAGCATAGGACGTGGTAGTCGCGTTCGATGTGGCGGAACCATCCAGATCTACATCTAGATCGTCAGTCCTCTGCGGACGGCGCTTCTTCAGAACGCCCACGATCTACTTTACTTTGCGTTCATCATCTCTCTGTCTCTTCACAAGTACTCATTATATTTATGCGTCGTTATATCCTCCTGAAGTACACGGCTAGTATTCCAAGTCTTGGGGCTCAATCTCGTTATGCTCGCCCTGCAGAAATGGTGTTCATTCCGAGTCCTAGAAGACTAACCGGCGTACACATACTCGTTGCTCCCCCACGATGATATTGCTCTGCGTCGACAGAAGACGGTCCAGTCATCCAGTTTAATCTCCTTTCGGCGATTGATAGATCAACTTCGAGTTATAGCGCCAAGCTTGGTGGTTTTCTAATTCGCTGGTCTGCAGGGCCAGGTGCGACTGAGATAGGGTATAATAGGTACAGGGAGGACAGACCTGATGAGGTGCGTGTTACATTTACTTGTTTATGACGCCTAGCTAACAATCTTTTCGTGTGGAAAATTCAATCTGTAGGTTCAATCTGCTTTCCTCCGTCGTCGCATCGCAGCTCCCTCGTTATGTGATTGCGGTCGGCTCAAGTATTACGGCAGTCATATGTTCGTGAATCACTGCTTGAGATAGCGATCAACATGTTTCGCGATCTACAACTTCACGAACTCGGCAAGTGAACCACTTGGAGTTTTTGCGGTTGGGAGATCGAACGTTGAGCTGTGAGCAGCGTGGCGTTGATGCATTTCGCCTTTGAGACTAGTACCCGTTGGGTTTGTCACGGTGAGTCCTTCTGGCGACACTTGCAGGTGTTCTAACATGTCGCTTCTCATCAGATACAGAGATGGAGGGGTTTTTGCTGAAACGCAAGGTCTCTCTGGGAAACTCGAGCCGTGTTATTCGCGGCATGCAATGAACCCCCGCTGCTCATGACTTCCTCCGTTCCCTAGACGATTGTCGAGAAGCCGCGTCCCCCTATATACCGTAAGTCTCAGGACAGGCCGCCGAGAACATTTTTTGGTATGTCGCTTCAATCCTGATTATCGTGGACATTCTCATTTAGCAGTAGAAAATACGAATCGTAGCCGTTACGCCCTTCTGAATCATGCAAAAGCTCAACACGCAGATAATGGAAATGATCAGAGTTTATTGACAGATGGTGGAACGGTGCTTGCATACGAAGGTTGTCGTTGGCGAGTGACATATAGCATCTGCACCACCCGCCCATTCACAACTCCCCTGTCAAGTTCCTGTATCTGTGAGGTGAGCATGCGTTGTTTCAAATGATATCGATAACCCTGTTTATTGAGGATTCTATCACTCACACAAGAACCAACTGCAGTGTATAGCCTGGGACAAGCGGGTACATTGCAGGAACAGAAGGGGACTGCTGACTATAGATCAAGCGAATACGCGTACATTTGGTAAGTGGCGTGCATTCTTGTAGCATTCAGAGTACCTCCGGGTGCGTAAATCGTGAACTACGACAGTACATACGTTTACCGATATAGGCTTATACCTCGTAGCGGTCATACGGCGTCTCTGCACGTAATTTGCCGATAGGTCGGTGGCAGTCCAATCAAGAAGCGTGCTCGTCCGGCTGCCACTCGGATCTGCTCACGGCAACCAGTTCCACTGTGTTATAGTGGCCCCTCCCTGGCTCCTGCGTCCCAACTCATCTAGCGTATACGCTTGCCCGTACCCCTTAGAATCTTCAAACACGTCGTATGTGGTCTTTTATTGTACACATCTCCTCTAATCTCATCCCGCCACATCTCTGTTAGTGTATACAACGCGTAGACGGACACCTGTGCTCATTGTCGCCGATATGGCTGAACAAATTGTCACGCAGGCTAGTCACCATAAATCCTTGTGGCGGCGGTTGTTGATGCATTAGGTACACAGACTGGGCTTGTGGACACCAGAGGTCTTACCGGATGGGCCGCGTTAGACGATACCCTGAGGAAACGAGATGAACAAACCGCAAAAGATCATATGAGCGACATAGATACTCTCCTTGTGTTCGTACGTATTTCCGTCTGGCTTCCACCGTCACACTAGCCATCTTACGAGGATTCTTAGGCTGGTCTTTATTCTGCGGTATTGACCGCGTTCCTAGTCGAGTCCTACAAGAATCTCCAGGAGGATCCTCAACAGGTCGTGATCGGTCTGCTCCGCCAGATCTCGTCGCAAACCCACAACTACACCCTAACATCCACTCACGTCAACTCCAGCACTCCCTTCGTGGACTCGAGCGCCTCCTCTTTCGTGCCACGATCAACCGACATCCGCGTGAACGTATGCTGGTTCGCGAGTCTTGTCTTCAGTTTATCCTCTGCATCTTTCGGTATTCTCGTCAAGCAGTGGTTGAGAGAATATCTGGCCATCGATCATGTCATGGTGCCACAAGAACGTGCCCGACTTCGTTATTTCCGTACACTTGGACTTAAAGATTGGAAGCTATTTGAGATCGCCGCCATTCTCCCCCTCATCTTACAACTGGCTCTCGCATTGTTTTTCGCTGGGCTATGTTTCTTTACTTCGTCGGTCCACCGAAGCATCGGAACGACGAGCGTTTGTCTGGTCGCAGGATGGACAATATTCTTCGTACTCGCTCTCCTCGCCCCAATATCCTCCCCAAACTGTCCATATAAGACAACATTTCTGAAGACCGCGCTGAGCTCCATTCGGATATATGTGTTGTCTGTCATAGGATACGTGGCGTGTCATCCGGCGTACAGACAAATAGGCCGAACCCTATCAAAGCTGAAGAACAATGTGGCGCATAACGTCAGGTTGTCATTGGTGAAGATAAAACTGATTATCGCACAAGTTGCTCGCACTGCAAAATGGACGGCCGCTACCCTTCGACCTCGGCGTCAGATCCGAGAGAGCGAGGCCCGACACCGCACAGCTCATAACTCGAACGAAGGTTCGCGTTCTCCCGTCATTCGCTTCCATGTCGTCAAAAACAAGGTGCTTGAAAACGAAGAAAACCAAATCTGTCGCAAAAACGGAAACGATACCATGATTCTCCTTGATGTTGATACCATGCTGAACGATGAACTATTGGTGGCCATGCAGGCCGCACTTCATCAAACACCACCTACACTCGAAACGGTCCTTCAGTTTGCTATGGATGTAGTCAGCCACCGTCTCATTCGCGACGACATCCAGCAATACGTTTTCGACTGGCGTGAGCGGCTTGACCTTACAGCATTACCTGCTGTCTCACGGAATGTTGTGATGAGCATCGTCGTAGACGGCATCATGGCGACGATGGACAACTTATTCGATGGGTCCTTGTTTCATCTACGGTACCACCGTAAATTTCCTCTGATCAGATCCGCATGTCAATTCCTGATCTCGGATGGAGGACCTATTACACACGAGGTCAGCGTTCTCGCTCAGAGGCTGCTGGATAATGCACTCTTAGGACACTGCACGGGTATCAATTATGACAGTTTCCAGGAAAGCGGAATTATGGGCAGATTTTCCATCTTTCTGTCCAACATCCGAGACATCTTCCTCACACTCGATGCAAAGCACGCCCACGCGCCGATTAAAGTCTTTTTTCAATGCTACTTCTGGGGGGGCTTCGAACGGCCTCGTGACGACGTCCTTCAAGCACTGTTATGGGAGCGATTGCGCTGGGATGATGTCAGAGATTGGGGTGTATCCTCTCGGTCTCTCGCCGCTCTGGTGGAGCTGGCCTCGACGGCTATATGGAGTGCCAATAACCAACGTCGCGCCAATCTCCAAAACCTTACCCTGCCACCAGTAGAAGTAGAGCTCCTTGGAACTGTGCTTGATGCCATCTCGGTGATTCTGGCAGTGCGTCCACGCTACAACTTTAAACAGAGCTCCCTTTCCGGTGCAGTAACTCCTGGAGATGTCTTCAAGGTTTTGTTCAACACTCCAGAGACTCTTCCCCAGTTCCTGGAAACTATCTTTACTCGGTCGGACACTCTCTCAACAGACCCAGATGGTCCATTGCTACGCTCTTTGATATGTAGTGCGTGTTTTAATTCCTTACCTGCAGCATCTAGTACTCACGTGCGGTACAATCAGTCGAGTTTTATACTTGGGAACAGTACATCCGTGCCCAGCGAGATGCAAGTCCGGGGTTGTCCCTCGCCTCGACCCTACACCTCACTCGCATGACCTGTTTGGCTCGCGATTGGTGGCGGTATGAAATACACCGTTGGCAGAAAACATGTGAAGATCTCGTTTTTCTCATCGACAAGGCCTCCACTTCTAGCTTGTCAAACTATACAGGAAGTGGCGAGGGAAAACAGCCCAGCCTCTCCAAGGAGAAGGAAATTGCACTTTCTATCCTGCGAGACATGGACGACCCCAATCGTGACTCACAGCCCAACGAACATCATGACAGGAAGTCTCCGTGGTGGATGAAATTCGAGTTCAGCAAGAGCCGGTACAGTGACGACTTGATACAACGGCTGCTTGACATTGCCGGATCTGACAGTGTCTTTGGCACTGCTGGTCTCATGTTCTGGCGTATCAGGCGGCTCAAGGATATGCAGAACGAGAACACTGGGCAAGTTACCCCTCTTCATGAACACGGTTTGAAGAGTACAAACGTGCCGATCGACCCGAATATGCTGACTCATAACTGAATATCTTACATTCAGTCTTATCAATTATACTGGGTGCACGACTTCCCTACATAGTATGCAGCGAACTCGTACTATAACACGTATATCAAGAGGTATGGCACAGCGGCACTTTGCCAACAGTGTGATTTGAGATCGTGCATGACACAAGTAGTGGTGGATCTGCGCAACACAACCTCCTTCTTATATGGGAGTCGGTGCGAAGTAGAATGTGTTCACCTCAAAGATCGCTTCGAAACCGGTAGTACAAAACTTTGCACGACCAGGTTTTGCTCGAGCTTTGTTTCTTCCATGTGCTCTCGCACTTGGCACAGACTGTGCTTGAGACTTAGTAGAGGCCCAATTTGATCATGTTAGCTACCATCAGGGAAACCTAAGAAAATGGCATATGTCGACGAGCACAGAGATTAAGTTCTCTTAGTACGGGGTGTAGATCATGGATAACTTAGGGAGGACGCGGTCTATGCGTGGACGAGATAGCTACAGATAAAGTTTATCGTGCACGTTCCCAACATCACGCATATAGCGCCGGGTTCCTAGGATCTCAGCATAGGTGTCGACTCTTCCCTTAGCCTCATTGTGCATTGAACATAGGTGGTGTATCACTACTAAACCAAAGTGAGTGGCTCCCAATGTCACGGTGCATCACATACCTCACCTTGTTATCATTGCCCAAGGAAGCCTTGAATAAACACAATGGGTACAAATAACGTTCAGCCTGAGAACAACGCCGAGCTCGAGTGGAAGGTAGCGTTGGTTCATATCGAGGATACCATCGCACAGTACAAAACGGCGGGGGAGGACTCTGCCGACGGAGAAGCCAAGGCCCGGTTGGCAGAGGAGATTGTGAAGGCATACCGCCATGCTGCGGAATGCGCGCCCGATGAGGACAAGAGGGAAAAGATGAACGAAACCGCTGAGGAGTTCGCTAATGCGGACGAGGAGACGAGAGATGCAAAGTTGCACCCGCTTCTTATGGGCCTCTCGGTTCTTCTAGCTGCCCCATTTGCTTTGGCAGGAGGGGTCTTGTGGGGCGCGGGCCAGGTCTTGATAGGGTTGGGGGACGTGTTAACGGGCGGGTCGTGGTTCAGGCGCAAAGTGGCAGAGCAGGCGAAGAAGACGTTCAGTCAAAGCTCTTGAGAGGTGGAGGCACGATAGACAATCACCGTCGCCATTGATTGTGCGTTATAGCTCACACAATTGTAGTAGCTTTCGTGTAGTGCATCAGATGACTTACGTGTGGATATGAGCCCAGAGTAATGCCACACGCGTAGCATTTTGCAAGAATAATTAGGGGAGAATCATTGTTCCCTGCTCAAAAGCGAAGTTACATAGGACAAGGGCTCAACAATGACAGCGGGTCGCCTCTCCCAATCGCGGAATGACTCCGTTGAATGAGAGGGAGGGGCGACACCGTCGTCTCTGTTGTGATCTATTCCTACTATACTGCTAAGAGGCATACTCTAGATGGACACGAATCGTGCTCTAGCAGTCTCGGTAGCAGGGGTCGGCAATCTGGAAGCGATAAAAAGGTAAATATGAATATCTTGAGCACATGGAAGCTGCTAGATATCTGACCTCAGAAACGCTGTCGTCCTGACTTCAAGCTACTGCGTCGGTGAAGGACTACCCTGTTGGTGGTGAGAAACAAGTCAGACTCGTTATATGTCGGCAGGGTGCCCGGCATTTTGTTAGACATACGATAACATTAATTTGACTGCGATAAGCGGTAAGTTACAAGAGCGCTTTTCTGCACGCGGGCTTCTTTTCGGTGTTTGCTTTGCTAGGTAGCACTGGCTTTCGATGCATGCACGCCACAAGCACTATCACTGTAGCGTTGAGGGCATACAGGAGCACCGTAGTCAGGTAAGTCGCACCTCATACATGTGCACATGTCACTGAGTTGAAAAACTCGTCTCCTGTCCCAGTCCTTTCTATGTATTCCGGTTTGCCGGGCTCTGCTGTACCATATTCTATCTGGAAAGATCCCATGGTCAGGTGTCAACTCCCTTGAAGCTCTCAGGCCGTTCGAACATAGCGGTTGTCAAATTGTAAGTCAGATGTGCCATAAATCCGATAGTCTGCATTGATAAACCCTATTCAAATACGATTGCGATACACGTTACGTTCACACGCGGTTGAACGAGTCCCACCTGCTCTGCATACCATCTGTCATAGATATTGCTGAGAGCCCTCTCGTGCTTCTGGGTTCAATGCACCTGTCATGTGCACCTCCGAGGTTAAAGACTTGGTTCAAGCCCGCCTGTGATTTGTGCTCCCACGGCGACTCACCATGTTTGTCCCTTCCGTACTTTCCCTGCTATGTCTGTTCGCGTTCCTGTTTGTCGCGTATCGCGTCGTGCGCATGGGAAGCAGACCTCGTGGTTTACCTCCGGGACCCAGCACACTGCCACTACTAGGGAATATTCATGTTTTCCCTCGACAGCACGCTTATATCCAGTAACGTTTTTCGACATCCTACATCGATATACCACGATTGCTAACGTAACCTTCAGGCTTACATCGTGGGCGAGAACGTATGGAGGGATTTACTCGGTGAGTACGCCCTCTCTCTTCCGATGGCACTTCTCTGACGGACACACACATTATCATACTAGCTTATGATTGCATCTCAGCCAATAGTCGTGATAACGAGTCCAGTTATCTCACATGCTTTGATTGACAAGAGGAGTGCGACGACGTCTGATCGTCCACCAAACTATATGGGCGATCTCATTACGGATGGCAAGGACACTATCCTGACCCGAGACTGTGAGTCTGAGTTTACCTCCTGGTCATCGACACGATCCGTAACCCACGCATAATGATAGACTCAGCGTGGAAGATAGCTCGAAGTATGCTCCATCAGATGCTCACTAAGGATGCAATTGTTCGCTATGAGCCCATTCAACGGGCGGAGATCACACAGCTCATGTACGACCTCTTGGTTGACCAAGAGGTATGTCTTCCCGCCCTCTTTATTACGAGCTATACAAACTTCCAATCCAGCACTTCTATGACCACACATTCCGATCTTCGTACTCCATTGCGTCCGCTATCATATCTGGCGTCCGCTCTCCGCGCAGCACGAGCCCCACTCTTGTTGCGTTTAGCGCACTGATAGAGAAATGGTCCTCCGTAATGGAACCTGGAAGCCAGCCTCCAGTAGACCTGTTTCCAGTGCTCAAGTACGTGCCGGAAAGATGGGCCAATTGGAAGGTCGTGTGCAGAGACCTCCATGTCGAGCTCGCTAACTTCCTCGAGGGTATGCTGGCGTCATGTGAAACTCGAATCGCTCAGAATATGCGGAACGGGTCGTTATTGGAGAGCATACTTGAGGATAAGAGGTTCAGCTCCGACCGAACGCTTTTACGGTACGGTGACTCTGTTATTAATATCAATCTGTCATCGCTAATATCTTCTAGGGGTACTCTCGGCGCATTCATGGAGGGTGCCACCGAGACAACAGCAATGTTCTTGAGGAGCTTGATTCTCATGCTCGTTGCATCACCTGAAACACAAGTCAAGGCCCAGAAAGAAATTGATGCAGTAGTGGGCACAGAGCGAGCACCTGTTCCGAGCGACTTTGAGCAATTGCCATATGTTCAAGCGATTATGAAAGAGGTCAATCCACCTTAGGTTTCGTCATCTAAAGTGTACTAATATACTTGCAGGTGCTCCGAATCCGACCACTAGGCCCGCTTGGTATACCTCACTATACAACTCAGGAAGAGATTGTACGTGAATATTTGTTTGTGACGTTATCCATGTACTGAGGCCCCATAACGCAGATCGATGGATATGTGATCCCAAAGGATACAACCATCATTATCAACCAATGTGTGTATTTCATCGTCAGTATGATAGTTCCTGATATCAAGACTTAACAGATGGTATACTTCATGACCCGGACTTCTACGACGATCCGTATGTCTTCAAGCCTGAGCGTTTTCTTCAATCCGAATTCGGCGAAAAGCCGGGTGCAGACACTGAGGGACGCAGAAATGATACCCATTTTGGTGCAGGACGGGTACACTTTGTATACCTGTAATTGGTTCGTCAACTAATCGTGTCACAACGTTCTTCAGCGCATCTGTGTTGGTATGAATCTAGCCAATAACTCCATGGTAAGCTGCAGCCTTTATTATAGCTCACTGTAAGCTCCCCTCTGACGGTCACGGTTGTGACTACGACAGGCGTGGAACACGATGAATTTCTTGTGGGCGTTCAACTTCAAGAGAGCAGTTGACCCTATTACGAAAGAATTTATCCCTGTAGACATCAACAACTACTCATCGGTGAGAACGTTTCTCATGCCGACAAACTGCGTCGTTCACTGACACGTCCTCGCTTTCAGGGACTTGCCTCCGCACCGAATCCATTTAAGTGCGACATCCAGGTACGCAGCAAACGGCACGCTGAGATCATTAGACAAGAGTTTTCCAAGGCTCGCTCGGTCTTTGAAGCTTTTGAGTATGACTTATCTGAAGAGGATGCTGCTTTTGTACGCACGAACACTGTGGGCCGATAACTAGCTGCATCATTCCAACATGTGAGCCATGAAGCTCTCAATCTATGCTGTGGGAACGATTCCTGACTCGAACTGGGGTCTATCGATGACGTTTGTTGAGTCGCGTAGCGGCTTCGGAACCGCTCTTCTCTCTATTGGATATACCTGTGCGTCTCGGGCGCACTCTGGCATAGATAAAGGCTCGCTGCAGCAGTGCTACGTGTTCCGCAGGCCCAATATGCCCATGATCTCCATTTTCTCCCTGGGACTTACTGCGTTTCTGTACGTTCTATATCGTGCTCTGCACATCGGAATCCGACCTCGTGGACTACCCCCCGGGCCTATTACACTGCCATTGTTGGGGAATATCCACTTATTTCAGCGGCGACACGCGTATCTACAGCGAGGTGTCTGTTATTTTAGCGTACTATCCTTTTCTAACCTTTGTGCAGGCTTACTTCGTGGGCGGGACAATATGGCGGCATCTATTCGGTAATATTTAGGCTTGCGCACTGGGGATATAGGTGTATCTGATAAATCTGGTCTTTCTTAGCTCATGATTGGCCCTCAACCGGTTGTCATTATCTCAAGCCCTCGAATCGTTCATGCCTTGATTGATAAGAGGAGTGCGACAACATCTGATCGTCCCCCAAGTTACATGGCCGAACTAGTTACTCATGGGAAAAATCTGATAATCACTCGGAATTGTGAGTTTATACTAGCTTATCGTACGATCTGTGAGACTTACATGATGTTAGACGCAGAGTGGAAGCTGGCTCGCGGTATCCTTCAACGGATGCTCAGTAAGGACGCGATCACTCGCTATGAGCCCATTCAGCGTGCAGAAGCTACGCAACTGATGTTTGACCTTCTAATTGACCAAGAGGTATACAAGAGCTTCTCTCCATGTTCTTCAAATATTCATACTCTCGATTTAGCGATTTTTCGACCATACTTTCCGTTATTCTCACTCCGTCGCTTCAGCCATCTTAGCCGGAGTACGCTCTCCATGTAGCACAAGTCCCTCACTCATTGCCTTCGCCGCTGTCACGAAGAATTGGTCCTACCTCATGGAACCAGGCGCTCAAGCTCCAATTGACGTGCTCCCGGTGCTGAAGTACGTCCCGGAAAGGTGGGCTAAGTGGAAAACGCTATGCAGAGACGTTCGTATCGCGATGTTCAACTTGTACGAGCACTTGGTCGTACAGTGTGAACGCCGAGTTGCGCAGAACGTGCAAAACGGGTCGTTATTGGAAAGCATACTTGAAGACAAAAAATTGAGCTCCGATAGAGCCCTCATTCGGTGTGTTTCCTGTCTAGCATCCTCGTATCACGGAAGCTTATCCAGTACTTTTTCTACCAGGGGTACCCTCGGCGCATTCATGGAAGGCGCATCAGAAACGACGGCGATGTTCCTGCGGAGCTTGATACTTAGGCTCGTAGCGTCTCCCGAAACACAAATCAAGGCTCAGAAAGAGATCGATGCAGTGGTGGGGATAGAGCGTGCTCCTGTCCCCAGCGATTTTGAGCAGCTGCCGTATGTGCAAGCAATCGTGAAAGAGGTCAGTTGATCCTTGGTCTTGTCATGTCGTGAGCATCAATGATTCTGCAGGTGTTACGAGTTCAATCGGGAGTTCCACTCGGCGTTCCTCATTATACGACACAGGAAGAGACTGTAAGTGACTCGGGCGATTTGCAATACAAACCGGTGCGATCTCTCGACATAGATCGACGGCTATATGATCCCAAAGAATACAATTATTATGATAAATCAATGTGGGTACACCCACCACCACCACCTGACCATGAACAACTTGAGATCTTGACGCAATAACCTCTCAGATGGCATTCTCCACGATCCAGACTCCTATGATGATCCCGACGCCTTCAACCCTGATCGTTTTCTGCGATCGGAATTTGGCCTCAAACCATGCGCAGATACAGAGGGACGCCGAAATGATACTCACTTTGGTGCTGGTCGGGTATGTCATGTGTTCTAGGTGCCTAGTTATCTATCTGACAGCTTTATCTAGCGAATCTGTGTCGGCATGCACCTCGCAAATAATTCCATGGTCAGTCTGAATCATGGACTGCGTTCTCGCTCAACGACTACTAAGAAGCTTTGGTCGCCCGCCGGTTTTCTTAGGCTTGGAACGCGATCAACTTCTTGTGGGCATTCAATTTCAAGAAAGCAGTCGATCCCATCTCCAAAGCTGAGATACCAGTGAACACCAATAACTACTCGGAGGTGATACAGGCCGTTTATTCGATCAATCACCACATGAACTGAAGCATTTATGGTTCCTGCTAGGGAATTACCACTACACCGAATCCATTCAGGTGTAATATCGAAGTACGCAGTGAACAGCACGCCAAAATCATACGTGAAGAATTCTTCAAAGCTCGTTCGGTGTTTGAAGAGTTTGAATACGACTTGTCAGATAAAGAGACTCATTTTGTACGCAATTACGGATTGGCGTAAGTCTCATAAGTCTAATCAACTTTATAAAACTCCATGCATGTTGATAACATGAGCCATCGCTGGTATGAAATACGTGCGGTGCGAAATATGTACATTGTATGTAAACTACAGCACAGAACACTCGCCGATACGTGTATCTAGGCTCACAAAGGACCCGCCACACAGTACTATTCGTGATTGAGTAGGTCAGCTCATTATTCCAGCATTGCAATTTTCACTTACTTGAACACCAAGCTCGAGATTGGTACCTATATCTAAGTCAGTATGCGTGGAAAGCTTGGTATTATCATTGCAATACCCACAGCCTGAGTTCAGTCCCGTGTTCCAAGCCAAAAATTGAGTGGACGTAATGTCGAACTTTTGCTCGATTGCAAAGCAGCTGTCACCAGATCTGCGTGCGAGTGCGACCAAGATGAAAAAATTGGTGTAGAGGACTGTTTTAACTTACTGGACGGTATAGTATTCTAGAGACACATGGATACGTCAGTACGCGAGAATATCGATGGAGGTAAAACTGTACCCGTGCACTGAGAGCTAATAGAGTTGTATATGAGTCCGTCGAATGAATTGCTCAAATATCGTGAGAAACTTACGTTGTCCCGGGGGCAGTCGGACTTGTGGCAGGAGTACTTGATGTGCTAGTGGATGTTACTGGCGGCCCTGCCACGCAATATTGGTAGCCGAGGAGTATATTATCACCTACGAAGGGCGTGAGAAGACGGGCAGATCCACGACGTTCAGGGAGCGCTCTCACAGTTGGCATCGACTCCGGTGTTCCATGCGAGGAACTGGGCGAGAGTAATTCCATATCTGGAATCGATGAGACCACAGTTGTCTCCGGATCTAGAGAGGGTTAGTAATGCGCACAGAGCATACCAAGAGACGAATCAACGCACACTACGGTATAATATTCTGCTCGTCGCAAGATGATGTGTGTCAGTAGGAAATCAGCAAAGGATGATAATACACAAACCTGTACAGTCGGATGTCCTGCGAGTAAGGCTAATCAGTATTCTAGACAATACTTTATAACAGCACCATGCTTACGTTCCCGGAGCAATAGGAGACGATGTAGGACTTTGAGAAGTCGTTGTCGTGGTGACGGCGGGCCCACTGACGCAGTATGCGAGGCCAAGATCAATGTTGGTGCCTGTAGAGAAAGCCGTTATAGCTACAGGCATTTCCAGCCGCCGTTGACTCACATTGACTATTACTAGAGAGCATGTCAGTATAGGATTTGTGTGATTCACGACCACACAACAAAACTTACACTTCGGGGTTCCAAGCAATAAATTGAGTCAAAGTGATGCCGAAGTTGGACTCGATCGCTCCACACGAGTCGCCCGATTGTATTGTATAATATTCTGTAGATAATTCATTAAAGCGATGCCTCTGAAAAAACTGCTAACATACGTGAGCAGCCCGAGGTGATTGTGCCGCTTGCAATATTAGTCGGGAGTGACGAAGCGCTAGAAGACGTCGTTGTGGTGACAGTTGGTCCACTGACACAATATGCCAAGCCGAGATCGATATTAGTGCCTGTAGCAGTATCGTTACTTGCCTACGCATTGAGTGTAGATGTGGACTCACATTGGCTATTGCTGTAACAAAGATCAGTCAATTACAGTGCCAGTCGTACAGAACAACGAAGCTTACACTTCCGGGTTCCACGCAATGAACTGTGTCAATGAGATACCGAAGGTAGACTCGATAACGCTGCACGAGTCGCCTGATTGGATTGTATAGTACTCTGGGGGCGCTCCATTAATGAATGCAGTCGAGGAGCGACTATACACTTACGTGAACAACCCGAGGTGATCGTCCCGCTGGCAACGTTCGTAGGAATTGGAGATGCGCTTGAGACAATTGACGTGGTTGTACTTGTCGACAGTGGTATCGTGATCGATGTCGGTGTGAAACCTCCCAAACCAAATACGCAGTAGCTCAAACCGATCTCAATATTACTGCAGGCAGCATTGACCTGGAAGATAAAAGTCAGGTTGGGACACGCCGATCAGATATCGCGGCTGACCTCAGGATTCCACGTCATGAATTGAGCTTGCGTTATGGCATATATATCAGTGATGGCCAAGCAAGAGTCCCCTGCAACATATTGAGCAAAGTACGCAGGTGGTAAGTATTTTATTCATACCGGCTTGTACCTCGTAGTCTGCGGACATGATTGAACTCAGCGACGCACGAAACTAGACATCGAGAAAACCTACACAACAAGCACTGTGTAGAGTTGTACGTTCCTGGCGCGATGGTAGGAGTAGGGGTCGGTGTCGGTGTCCCGCCTGGACCTATTGTAGTTGGAGGTAAACTCGGAGTCGCAGTCACGTTCGCGATATCTGTCAAAGAACCTGACATCGCCGGGAACTCTCCCGCTGAATTGGTACCATGTGAATAGCTTGCAGCGGCCAAGCACGTAGAGTACTTACAGATGAACTGGATAAACTGTATACCGGCAGTCGTCGGGGCGGCGAACAAAGCAGTCGACGACGTGGTATCTAGTGATGAAGGCTTATCTGAAAAACGAGTTCTTAACGTCAATGACGACTTACTGCCATACACAGCGACACAATACGAGAATCCTGCGAGAAGGTTGCTGCACTGTGCGACGAATGAGCCAGACAAACCTAGCAGGCAGGGAACACTCGTACATCACCATTCACATCCGGGTTCAACTGTCATTAAATGTTAAACACCGAACGCGTGGAGAACGCCTAGCAGGTACGTACGTCATAGAATGTATCATTGGTGATTTGGAAGACCGAAAGTATCTGGATGAAATCAAGTCAGCTCTAATGTACGCCATGGATCCTCACGACGAACCTGCGGGCATGTGTCTAGAAACAAAGTATTGGCTTCAAAAATCGCTCCGAATGCATGATATCTAGACACGCACCACCAGGGACAGCCGTGTACCAAAGACCGCATATGTTGCGGACGGTCCCTGGCGCCACTGGCGCAGTAGGTATCCTGGGAAAGCACTGTATGATGTCATAGTCTGTCGAGAAAGGCGTAATTGCTCACGCAAGAGCTGTTGGACTCCCTTGAAATAGATATCAGACGAGGACAACGCGGAGGACGGTTTGCACACCTGTGACGTAAGATAGAGTGGCAGACGGAGTATAACCTCCTCCCGGTGGTCTTGCGAGCGATTGTCAATGGCACCAATCTTCGAAATGAGAACCCTTAATGCATACTCACCCGACACAGATAGTCTTCCCCACTTCCAAAGCAAGATTCGTGCAGAAAGAATTGATCTGGCTGTGAAAAGTATCAATTCTATGATTTGCAAAGTAGCTGATTAGCATGACGTACGGATTCCATGCTAGCAATTGAGACCTGATAGTTGGAGTGATCAATAACAACTCGAGATTGCAAAAAACTGGGGCCCTACCAAGACAGATTCTCCGCTTCTGCGATGGATACGCAAGTGTCGTTTTGTTGTACAGTATAGAGAGAGCACTGCCCCGATAAACAAATAGCGCTCCCGGGCGGGGGAAGATGTGTACAGTTTAAGTCCAGGCCGTTGACGGACACGAGCTGATCATACGACAGAGATTTGGCGGAAGCGATCGACATGCATGTATCACCCGTCTAGTCATAGGCGTTGAATAGAAATATCTTCCACGACAGAAGATGTCATACCTGTACTGTATACGTGCCGAAGACGCAGCTCGAATTTGTGGCCGGGGTGAGCGTAGGTGTACTGTCGAAGCATAAGCGGTCATGCTCCATCCTCGATAGAAGTTAACGCACGCTGTGACATTCGTGGTCGTCCCATTTGCAGCAAGAGGATTAGATGCATTGAAGAGCAAGGCACTGGGGATCGCATTGTTTGCGGAGAACGAGCAATTGCCCTGTATAGTTTCCCACTCAGATACACTAAAGACGAATGAATTAAATGCAGACAACCTATGCGCAGATACTACTTACAACGAGGAATCCCATCCAAACGCGCTCGTCATCTGAACGTTGAGCTTTTGAATATTGCAAAAATCGCATAATTCTGACAGTGGAAGGGACAAAATGGACTGATCCGTGGTCGACACCGACGACTGCGAATGCGAATGAGTATACAAATTAACATCCGCACGACAGCATTTATACCTGTGCCTCGTTGAGACAGTACTCTGATGCAGAGCTATCAAAGAGACATGTCTATGGATCGTTTTAGCCTCGGTATATCATGACTTAATATTCAAAAACACATCACGGACCAGATTCCAATAGTACGCATAGTATCTGAAAGGCAGAGAGGCGGTGTAACTTGTGTCCGAGAGAATGAAGGGCCACCCTCCACAGGCAGCATCAACGCTGGATGCGATGCTCATTAAGCTAGAGTAGCATGACGGCTCGCAAACAGTAGCAAGGTCCGAGGCAGTGAGATTAGAGAGCCCGAGGTTCGATGAGGGAATAGCGTCGAGAAGGAGTGAAGAGCACTGAACAGTGGACGCGAGAGCCTCGGCGCACTCTGGGGAAGAGGGAAGCGGGTAGATGTCCGACGAGTTGGCGTAGAGGCTGAATGTATCGTCGGACTGCGCTAGAGTGTTACGCGCGAGCAGCACTAGAGCACCTGCGCACAGGAATGGGATCCTGAGCAGCATCTTGCACACGTGAAGACCCATCGAAAAATGGGAGGTTATGTACCTGGTCTGCCGGCGAGCGCACTTGCTTCGTAGTCCCGGGAGCAGTCCAGGACCGCAGACGCCATTTGTCCTGCTGACAGCGGAAGCACCGCGTGCAACAGTGATCAAGGACTGATATCGAACGGCCGATATCAGACCGGGCGAGGTGATGAGGTTGAGAAGATGGGTGGCCGGCGTGGACGGAGTCATGCAAGGACTATACCAGTCTGAACGAGACTGCAGTTTGCGCTGATGGAGATGCCAGAATACAATAACCCCAGCGTCCAAGGCTATTAATGCATCAGGGAACCGTCAGAATCAAAGACCTGGTGACAAGGTAACTGGCGCAGAGAGGTTTGTATGGTACTTTGGATTCCAGCGTGGGCTGGAGGGTCTGTACGACCGAGGAAGGGTTTATGAGTCGTCAGTTTCCAGCGCTCCTCCATACAACGAGCATGCTCACTGTCGCTCTTTGGCTTCGAGCCCTTCATGCCGACCAGTTGGTCGCACAGATCGTTTAGTGCAAGAGTCTGTGCACTTGTTCATTCACTCGGATTTACTGTTCCTGTACGCGCTGATCGGTGATCGTGGATGGTTCGATAGAGATGTTTAAGGTTTGGGCCGCCCGCTACCGACCGCGCCCTGGCACTTATAGTCTCACTTCCTCCGCTTCATCGGTATGATTTGCATTTTGTGGCCGCTGAGCTTGCCGTGTCCTCTTTTTGTTCAGTCAGGCTAACCCAAGGCTGGCATTGCTTTCCACCCATCGAATGTTCTAGCTCTTGAAGGTCCTTTCGTCACTGGGATCCTGCACCCATGGTTTCGGTGGCGGTGACCGCGATGGAACTTCAAACGTTTGATCCAATATTTGCAGGCTGTTCGTGGCGTTCACCAAAAGCGCTATCATAAATGACCACTTGATCAACAGATTCACGCCGACTCACGCGCTGCTGCCATCAGCTCTGAGCATCCTCATGCGGATTAATTCCACAACCTCCGACGACGGTCGCGTCAAAGCAGGAGCTTACACAAATGTGACCGCGTGGACGAGACTTCCCAACGGGGTGGAATCGATTCTATTCAATGATTGGAAGATAGAAATGTGACCAGGTGCTCGTCTCGACAAGCCGTTCGCGGTTCCGTGCTTACACTATAAAAGATATCACTCTCTATTGGGCCTACTCTCCGTACTTGCCGTACTGTCAGAACCGCAATGCGACCTCTGCGAAGTACACCGAGTATTTTCGTGTTTGCTCTACTATTTCTCTTTTGGACCGCCCTCGCCGACCCTTCTGGATACTCTGAACGCAGTACGAAAGTCCGCCCTCGCTCCCTCAATTTTCATGAGAACATCAATGGTCGCGTCTCGTCTTACCATGTAACCTCTCGGGTGGCCAAGCATCGGCGTGAACTTGCACGCAAATATCATGAAAAACGTTCTACAGGCCGTAATTCAACTCGCCGCCGTGCACAACCTCCGCCACGACCTACCGACAATGGAGTTCCGTATCGACCCCCACCCGTTCGGTCCACAGCAGAGCATCATCAATACAGAAAACACAAGCGTGATCTGTATTCTGTTGGTAGTATAACCTCCGGTTTGACTTCGAGGCAACAAAGCAACCCAGTCTGTGATGACTCGACTGCTGTCCCTCCCAGTTTTGACGGGAGTTGTTCAGCTGGCGCGCCATGCCCAAACGGCGCGTGCTGGTGAGTACCGTATTCTTATCTTCAGAATTACCTCTGAACCTTGTTTAATCCTCCAGCGGCTCTGACGGTTTCTGCGGTTATGACTCAGTACACTGTGGGACAGGATGTCTTTCCAACTGCGATGCGAAAGCCGAATGTGGTCCCGACGCGCCACCTGGGAATCAGACCTGCCCCCTCAACGTCTGCTGTAGTCAATACGGATTCGTGAGTATCAAGTGCTGTCTTAAATATGGCTCGCTGACTACGTGTAGTGTGGTACTACCGATGATTTCTGTGGGACGGGGTGTGTACCACCCAACTGTGGAGAACCGTCAATCCCCTCCGGTCAGAACGGTCCTGCAACATCGCGTGTGATTGGCTACTACGAGGTAGGCTATCCTTAGTTCAGATATCCAGGATTTTGGCTGACGACTCGCACAGGGATGGGCCTCCACTCGGGATTGCGATGCTTGGTATGTCCCGCTAAGGTTATCCTAGCTTCTGGAATCGACGTTCGTTTGGTAGGTATCCGGAGACTATCCTATCGTCAGCGTATACACACCTCAATTATGCGTTTGCAAGCATAGACCCAGTAAGTGATCAACCTTCAGTTTTCTTTATATACAAATGGCTCATATCTTCCGCCAGTTTTCATTCAAGGTTGTACCCGCGAGTGCTAGCGACGTCGATCAATATACCAACTTCACCAATCTCAAACAATCTAACCCGAATTTGAAGACATACATCTCTGTCGGCGAGTTAAACTAGCATGCAGCACAAGATTTATACTCATTTTTCCCCAGGAGGATGGTCGTTCAACGACCCGCCGACACAGAATGTTTTTAGCGATGTTGCTGCCTCTGCAGCAAACCGGAACACCTTTGCGAGCTCCTTAGTCGCGTAAGCATCGTTACGGCCCGCAAACCTGATCTCACAAACTGATCACGAGTGTCCAGCTTCATGCTGCAATATGGTTTTGATGGCGTAGATGTTGACTGGGAATATCCCGGTGAGTATGCTTCTGTGTGGCGTGAATCGGATTTGCTGACATGTTATGCAGGAGCGTGCGACCGTGGAGGAAGCCCCGCAGACGTACAGAACTACCCGCTCCTCTTATCTACCCTTCGGAGTGTCTTCGACGCATCAGGCCACACGTTCGGTATCACCTTCACAGCGCCAAGTTCGTTCTGGTATCTCCAGAACTTTGACCTTCCCGGTCTATTGGAGTCTGCCGACTGGATCAATCTCATGACGTACGATCTACACGGAGGTAAGCTAGCTATTAGGCGTGTTTGCGGTGCAACACTGACTTGGCATACTAAGTGTGGGACGCCAAGGACGTCTATATCGGGTCAATCGTCCAGGCGCACACGAACTTGACGGAGATCGAGCAAAGCGTGCAGCTGTTCCTTCGCGCTAACGTACCTCTCGATCGCGTCACTCTCGGACTCGGATTCTATGGCCGGTCTTTCCAGCTCAGTGATCCCTCGTGTACAACTCCTGGATGTCCCTTCAGTGGACCTGCCCCGGCCGGACGTGAGTTTCCTGTGAACTCTCATACAGACATCAACTGAGAATTTCGAAAGCGTGCACGGCGTCCGCCGGTATACTTTCATGTAAGTGCTGCATTCTTGGAGATAGCATCATAGTTTTATCATCATCCACGTAGATTCCGAGATCCAGAATGTTTTGAGCTCGACAAACGCCACCCCGGTGCATGACACCAGTGCAGCGGTTATGTATCTAGTTTATGGTGATGTAAGTTAATACCGGCCAGCTCCCTTGTACCCCGAGATCCTGACCAATTCTGCTTACAGTCGGATTGGGTAAGTTATGACGATGTCGACACTTTCTCAACGAAAGTGAGCTTCGCCAAAGGCGCGGGTTTCGGTGGGTATCAGGACTGTAGTATTGTGAGATCGATAGCTGATCAATGTGCAGGAGGATTGATGGTCTGGGCGGCCGATTTGGACACTTTCTCGTGAGTCGTATCAATACCATGCAAGGCTGAAGCTGATGTACCGACGTGTTGTTGCACGCAGAGGGGAGGTAGGCTGAACAAGTAGACTCGTCAGCAAGATATTCAGCTTTATTTGCGCATACTATAGGCTATATCAGCCGTACTTGGCGTAAACAGCTCGTCCCTGCAGATTCCCAAAGCGACGGATGAGAATTCACAAGACGCCCAGCAATGCATGCAGATGGCATGTGGTCAAACATGCCCATCGGGGTATATTCAAATGACCGGTTCGTCGTCCTACTCGTGATCCTTGTAACGGTCATTTACCACCACTCCACTAGATGTCACTGACGGAGAACTTGGTAAGTTATTCACAACGATATATATCATAGTCGTCTGACAGTGGTGGCAGCAAATCCTAAGTCAGGTATATTGTTGCACTTTGAGAGCTCGTATAGGTGTTGATACTTGATAGGCTGCAGTGGGGGTCAAGGAAGGCCGGTGTGTTGTCCTGTCGAGTGCGTATATGTTCATACCGTGCGAGTCGCTGGGCTCACTCTGGCGTAGCTCGATACCTCAAGGGTGCCAATGGCGTGGTACTGGTAAGTGCGTCAATCCTACGGTCGAATCCCCTTGTTGACTTCGACCAGCTCCGGTCTGTAACGGAGTCTGTGAAGGTGAGAACTCAGACACAATGTTCACATCGCCATCACTCATCTCTCCCATTGTTAGTCGGGGAAATCACTCTTGCCACCGATTCTTGTAAGCATATTTAGTCAACGTTCAAACACTGGACTCATGCTGCATCCTACAAGGGGGTACCGGTAAGAAGTGTAGTTCGGGTCATAAGGCATTTTGTTGCCAGTCGGGTTTGACCCAAGCTGAAATTGACGCATCGACGGACTGTTCTTGGTACGTGGTCCAATACTGTATCATATCTCTTTTGGCTCATGAGGGTAACAGGTGTAAGTGCACTCTGGTATCACAGAGCTGAAGCTGACATTGTAGTATGAATCTGTTTCCTAACGTGTGCCAGACGGTGCGTACTACCTCCCGGCTTCGATGAATCGTAACTTACTCCACAATACCGATAGGGTCTCAATCACATAAGTTCGTATATGTCTCCTCTCCTGGTTGTAGATACTGATATACCTTCCACTGATACAGCTGTAACAACGACGTAATGTCTCTTTCTCCTATCTGTTTTTCTAGGTATCTGACTGTTTCAAAGGTATGCCCACCCGGGACGTTCACAAAGGAAAGAAGCTGTAAGTCATCGTTTGCTACGCGAGTAGCGCCGCTCATCTTTACCAAGACTATGGGAACACGAACATATTCCATGCGTGTATCATGCAAGAGAAATCGTATTGCTGGTATGCCAATCTGCGTCATCTTAATCGTTTTCACTGACCGGGAAACACATAGTTACCCTCCGGGAAACATATCTACTAATGCCCCCTTCAATGTGGTAAGTGATTCGTAGTATCAGTGCTGAAATCTGCCTCTTATCATGATTATATCATCAGGATGATCTATTCCCGGACCCTCCTGCGGATGGTGATCTCAATTGGGACGAACAAAACGAAGCACTAGACGAGCATGCTCCGGCTGGGGGACAAGGACCTGACAATGACGCTTTCGGTTTGATAGCAATGGATGTGAGTTGTGTGGTATGAACCGGAAGATACAATTCAGGCTGAATCTAATCAGGGGCCATCTAATCTGCTTTCCTCCGTGGACCCGTCTTCTGACTGGGTCGTAACGGGGTGCACAGACTCTGCTGAATATCAAGTCGTCACGGCATTCTGCGGTAAAGCGGAAAGCGACCCCTCATCGGGGTGCAACGCTGTTTTCGAAGGCGGCGCGGTCAACACGTACGTTTCTCGCATCCGATCGTTATCAGCCTTTATGGAATTGTGTTGTACAGTGTCGTCAAGATGCCTACTACCTGTGGAGCTGGTCCATACGCTCGGCTGGCTCTGTTAGTGGTCAACAACAGTCTGACTTTGCCTCCTTCGTTGGCTGCTACTAAGCCTGTGGATAATCCAATTTATGAGATGCACTTTGATTTCGATTTCACCCGCCTGTAGGTCACCTATGTCCTCCTGTATCGTATCGCCGGTAAGTTGACGTCTCTCACTCACAGCTCAGAGACCAGAGATGCCGCTGTAGACGGTGACGTTCTTGTCAGGGTCGACGCTACAAATATCCCGTGAGTGTTGTCGCCTGTCGCACAAATGTTGTGAGTCATGACTGCTAAACAAACTTTACAGGGATTACTGGTCCGAAATAGACACAGCGGGTATGTCGTTCTGGGAATGTATAGATGTATCTGATAGCTGGTATAGACCCTAACTCTCCTGTCAAACGGGGCACACTGGAGGAGCGATGGTTTGGCAGTTTCTCAGACTGGCTCGAGCGCCTTAACAAGGTAGTGCTAGAGAACAATGCTGATCTCGCAATCTCGCAATCTTTCAGCCAAACACTCTTCTCGGCGAGCCAAACTTGCTCATCTGCAGACGGCTCCACTACGTTCATGGCCTCCATTGATCTTACCGCTTCTGGAAGTGCTTCTCTTCACCTGAGATACGGTATGCACATAAATTCCTCCAGCTGCGATGCAAAAATTCATTTTGCATAGGTTTCTACCTAGAGGGTACTTTAGTTGGTACAAATATCGATCAAGCCTACGTTTATGCGTCTTCGGATGCATCCGCCAACGCTGGAATAGTTCTTTCAGGGAGAGCGTCCGTGGATTACACAAGTGGGAGAGTCGCAATAATCCCGGAAATTTCGTGGCCTGGAGTACGTTCACCATCGGATATATATGCTTTCGAGCTAGACTAACGATTTGACAAGCTTTCATTCGCTGGCATTGGTATGACTCCTTGATTGCCTGATGACATAAGACACTCACCGTCTTCTAGCCTCTATCGGGCCTACCTTCAACATTTGTATGTGTCAATACAAGCCCTAAATGCCATCTCACATATATGATCATTCATTAGATGCGTTATTGGAGGGAAGTGTATCTGCCTCCGGCACATTTGCTATCCAAACATCATACAAATTCCCCAGTGGGTGAGTCTAATCTCATATTGATTCTCATGTGGCTTCTGAGCTCTATATAAGGCGCGTTGCATGGGGTATCATGGGGGATCCAGGTGGCGAGCCTGACGAAGGCTTGACCGGCACAGTATCAACCGTTCCCTCCTGTAAGCCTCGCCGTTTATCTGTTGTTATTGAAGACTGACTGAACGATCCATAGCATTCCAGGTTACTCCACAATATAACATACAGCTGGGAGGATCTTTAGGGTAAGGCTTTGCACGACATATGGATATGGTGTGTTGATAGATATCCTACTTAGCATACATGTCATTCCCGAGGCAGACCTTGGCATCAACGTCCTTGGATATGGAGCCTCAGGTCTGTCAACTCACCTACTACGTTCGGCGGTCATCTCATGTATCATTTCGTAGCGTACGTCGCTGCGGACGCTGCACTTACACTCGATTTCAATGTAGACCTCTCGGAAGCTTCGGTCAGCGTAGACGGGACACTTGACTTCACTGGCGTAAGTACAGCTGGCCCACGGTATATGGATACGTTGACCTCGTTTGTGTTCTCCTACTAGGGTGTTTACCAGTTGTCCGGGTCAACTAGAAACGATTTGATCGGGCCGTTCCAATTCTACAAGAATACCTGGAATATCTATCAGTTGCGTATTATTACTCTCAGAATGAAAACTCGCTCACAGCGTTTGGCATTAGATACACACTGCCATTTGGATCAACAGATGTGGAGGTTCCTTTCACATTGGACCGGCGTCACTTCTTGCCCTACATGGATACATTCCCTGTTGATCACAGCTTGCATAAACGAGCTGGGCTCTCTGGGATACTTGGTTCTCTGACCTGCCCCAGCGTAGTCAACGGGACAAATAATGTCGAAGCGGAACTTGCAGACGACGACGACAGTCCAGATCCGGACGATGTCACTAGCGAGATGCTGCGCCGTGCTTTCGATGACGAAATCGGAATAGGTATGACATGTCATACTTTGAAATGAACTTCGTTGTTGACTTTGAATTGTGTTGCAGGCAATGTACTCGTTTCCACGGGATGTTCTGGGTACCTCTCTCCTTTCGATCAGCTCTTTCGGGCAGCTCATCACTGCACTACAGATGCACCATTACACCTCCGTACTACAGAGATCTGAATTCTGGCATATATTTCGATCTAGCCAATCCATGGACGTGGGTATTTCCTCGTTGTACAGACGTACAGGCGTTCACTCGTTTATATTTAATCTACAGTCCTAATGATGTGTCTGTGATCGGATGGGGTGGGCCACAGGTTGGTAAAATCCTGGAGCTTGTTCTGTTGTTGATTTCTCTTCACCCCAGCAATGGGCTGCAGTGAATCCCAATACGGGGGCGCAGACCACAGGTAAAAGCTTGGGCTACGGGCTCGAGCACGTATATGAGGCGCAGGTAAGACTTATATTAGCGTTCGCGCAACGATATCCGTCGCTGATTTATGATATAGCTTCTTACGGTCTTCATCACTGTAAGACAAAAAATGCGCGCTCCGCAGCTTTGAATTGCTCTGAAGGATAACTTTAGGATGTCGTCCAGAACAACGTCAACTATCAAGCGGTCGGAGCGTCTTCTTTCTGTGCTTGGCTCAAAGCCTTTGTCTGGAACGACCAGTTCGGCACGGGGGTCACATATGCCAGTCTGCTGACGAACGCCTTACCGTCCTCTAATAATCCGAAGCTCAGTACGATGCCGCGTATGTTTTGGGATTTCTGAGTTGGCTCTGTACTGACTTTGAAACTCTCCCATAGTTCTCAATCAGATCTCAAACCAAGCCAAGTAAGTGTCTCAATCCAATGCATTAATACTCCGACAATGTCTCACATACAATGGGCCACCGCAGGGCTGCAGTGAGTTACTTAGCTCAGTTCTATAGGATCCTCCACTCATACATCTTCAAGTTCATCGTGCAGAACAAACGGCTGTTCCGGAAGGTAGAGAAATGAGTAGCGGCGAAATCAGCCTGGCTCACACTTTTATACAATAGCAAAGCACGTTGCAAGGAAAGCAGCCTTCCACCGTAGTCTATCTGATGCGTCAGGTGTGTATTAAACGTTTGCTCAAGTTTCATGCTCACTCTGGGAATCAAGGCTGGTATGGCTGTTGATTACATGAATCAACCCGAGTACGTACTTTTATCCAATCCTGACTGCATCCTCGACTGAACGATTCACCAGTATCATCAAATCGTTTTATCTCGTGGCCGAACCAGTGAGTCTGTATTAGTGAGTCGAGGACCTGCAGTCGTACTCAACGACACTCCTTCCCTGTCTAGGTACGACAGATCTGGGTCCAATTCTTCTCCGAGTTTAGTGAATTGATCCGTCGTCTACTCCGTCTATTGATATGATTTTGGTCTAGTTATAACGCTTGGCTCAGTGTCAATGGTTTCCCAGCCTTACAAATTGATATTTCGACTCTATATATGTGCGTGCTCTAGTGCAGTCCCCTCTGCGGAACGTGATCTAACTGACTCAATAATCTCATAGAGACTGGATAAATGTAAGCTATTCGTGATTTTTACAGCTCCACAGGCTCACGACAGTGCATTGCCATATAAAATTGCTTCAGGCGAACCTCCGTAAGTAAAACGAGCTTATTTCGCTGTGATAACACTTACATATCGTATCTACCTTAGGCGCGTTCAACACACAGTCGCAGACCTTTTTGCAAACTGCAAATGGTGTTCTGCAGGGCATGATTGCAAAGGCTCCCGGCGGTCAACTTACAATTCAACTTCCCCTCTATGTGTGCTTTCCGTATTTCATTTTTTGTTCTCTGCTGACAGTATTTGTAGGGAGGTACCAGGACTACAACAATCGACAGTACCTTCTCGATGCAGTACGGCTCCGTGTGGACCAACTACAGCCCAAACAACGCACCTCCCTAGGGACATCCTCTTGCAACGGTTCAGTATGTATACGGTACCTAGTCTTTACTGAAATGAGGCCGCGATGTATTTACGCAATTTACTCGACTTCCAAACGTTCTGAGTCTTGTAATTCGCTCTCGATATCTGTCTGTGTCTCCCTCACGAGCTAAGCCGCAAGGACGTCGCATTCGAAACTCCAAGATCGAGGTTATCAAGCTTTCAGGGTTGTTCATACCGACAGTGCATAAATGACCTTCATTGGCAACCGGACTAGGAGGACGGCGAGAGCAGCAAATCTGAGATGAGTACTCAGTAGTTGCTCGTTTGCCATTCTATGTATAGCCAGCAGCCTAGCACGAGGTGCAGAAGCAAAGACGCTCCGACATGCAATCTCAGAAAGATCGTATAGGGGCACAGAGGCAAGGACAGCACTCACAGCAAGGTGTACTAGTTTCAATCTATCACTATACAGCAACCTCTGATAACAAGCACGCTAAACAATACAACAAGGAAGCCGAGCACCCCTACTCATCGTGCCTCGACTGTGGCCGGTTGTGCTTCGCCTGAGAACACACTTTGTCGGGCCAACGCACCACCGAGAGCCTGCGTCCTGAACGCCAAACCACGGGTTTTCTCTATGATGGTCTGGTACACCGGCTGAGGTGGACGGTTGATCTCGATGACGTTCTGTGCGGCACAATTTTAGCGACACGTGATTGGGATATAGTGACTAGCCATATCGCTCACCTTCCCAAGATCGATCTTAGCATCCGCACCCATGCGAGTCTCACGGATGAGGTTGACAATCCATTTTTCGCCTTCATCACGGGAAAGGTTGAGGCGCTCAGAGAGGTCACTAGTACACTAAGTCAGTCGTCACGCATGTAGAGACATTGGCATCGCTCACCTGATGTCGATCCTCTGGTGTATCCGGCAGTACGCCTCACTGATAAGGTAGCGCGCATTGTCGAGGAACTCGTCCTTGAATTCTGCCAAGAAAAAATCATTGGCGACCACAACCTCCGCTTTGGTTAGCTCCCTCTGTGCCGCCTCAAAATCAAACTCTACGTAGAGCTCCTTGAGGAACGAAGTGACGGGATCGCTATACTGGTATTCCTCTGTCTGAATAATCTTCACGACCTCGCGGATTGAGTACCGCACGCGCGCAGAGACACCACTGCCTGGTACAGATGATGCTTTCCGTGAGAGGACGGCTGCAACAGCAAGGTAACGGAGAATCCATGGACACGACGTCTGAATAGTGTTGAGATAGGTAGGGGCCAGGAACGTCTCAAGGAGTAATGTGCGTCCCTGCGGATGATTGAAATACACGAACAACGACCAGTGCAAGAGCCATGTTCGCGAGTGTAGTTGGGCAAGAGCGGGATCCGCGGTTGACGGGCCTGTCGAAAAGGCCGGGTGTGCGGGGGCGCGGGAATCGATGGCGTCGCGGAGAGTGTTAAGCTCTTCAAGCGTGCTATCCCATTTTCCAGTCAGGATGTCGCAGGCAAGCTTACCCCAGTGAGCTGACATGGTCAGGTCTGGGTCCGTAGACAGAACACGGAAGTGGTATAGGTAGTCGGCAGCGCCACTGTAATTACCGTAGGTATATTGGAACTGCCCAAAGTTGTACAGGGCATTGATTTGCTCAAGCGTGACCTGTCGAACGACGTATATGAAGTTGTATCAATTCAAAAAAATTCATGATGAGATAGACATACGCCATAGTTCTCTTTCAAGTACTGCAAATTTTGATTCTTGTCTTGGCGGAGCGCTTGCGCGACCTCGGGATTTTCAATGACATTCAGAACAGCTTGGGCTTCTTGCTGAAGCCTCTCGTTGGTGTGTACCGCATTTTCACGCTTCCCAGCAAATTCTGAAGATCGTCAACAAAAGGATATCGCAATAACATACCTAACACACCTTCTGGTATTTCCTCGTCCGGATGTAACTGCTCAAACAAGCTCACGGCATAATCCACCATGTTTGTGCCTTTGGCCAGTTCATATTGCGCTGCTTGAACTTCTTCGGCGGGAAAGAGTTCATTTTCCACGAGGTGTGCAAGAAGTGGGAAGACGAGATGACGATCGCAGTATGGGATAACCGTTTGTGTCAAGTCGTACTCGGCCATGGTGTTGACTTGTGTGGGCCGGTGACCGTCTGTTACTCTGAAAAAGCCGGACGTCAGTTCAATGAAACTTTATGGTATCGATAGAGGATTCGTACCTCGAGAATGAAGAGAGAGTGAGCGTGAGGACGTTGCGCTCGACAATGAGGACGATGGAAATCAAAATTTGGTCACGCACTGACTCCACGTGGCCTTTTGGCGCTTGCCGACACGTTTCTCCTGAATGCTGAGCTCGTTGTCCACCTCAGCGCAAACATCGATCGACCTTGCCATCCGCCACCGTCTCTATTACCACCTTACTGTCTCGCTCAGTACTCTTGAAGAGATGACGTCTATCACTCGCAATTTCCCTTGGTTTATCAAGGATTTGGGCGTTGCAATAGTCGGGCAGGTTAGACATTCCGTTCTGTACTAAAGCGCGTATTGACCCATTCCATTAGAAATGTTACGTGTCTCTCGTAGAAAATCTGGACATAAAGGATATAGACTGCCTCAAATACTCGCTCTCAAAGGGTCTTGGCTTGGGCATTGTCGTCGGTGGATCCATAATGAAGGTTCCACAATTACTTCTCAGTACGTCACCTCAACGTCTGTCTTTCTTGAGTCCCGAGTCAGTATCGCTAGTAGCATTGTTCGAAAGAACCAATGCATGTCATGTTTGCTCCTGCACGAACAATGCATCCTTCACTTCACCTTGTGACTAGCATGACGGCCTCTTTTCGGAACATGGTAGCAATCATGGCAAAGGATACTAACCGCAAATTCACTAGTCATTTCCGCAAAATCCGCACGAGGGCTCTCTCTGTCCGCTTATGTGCTTGAGACATTGTCATACGCTATAACACTAGCGTATTCATACCGAAACGACTTTCCCTTCTCGACATATGGCGAAAACTTCTTTCTCACCATTCAAAATATTCTCATTACCCTCCTCATCATTCACTATCCCACATCGCGCCTGACCCATGCGCCGTCATCGTCACCGCGCCTCGCGTTAGCCACCGCCATCACCGGTCTTACAAGTTTCGCGCTCTATGCAGTGCCCTCTTCTTCACTTGCAATGCTCCAACTTGCCACCATCCCACTCTCGTTATTTTCCAAGATTCCCCAGATCCGCCAGAACCACCGCGCGCGCTCGACGGGGCAGCTCTCTGCTTTCGCCGTCGTTTCCCAGATTGCCGGCTGCCTCGCGCGGTTATTCACGACAGCCGCAGAGCTCGGCGACCCTATCGTCGGTGCCGGATTTGCTCTAGCGTTGCTATTGAATATCGTGCTTGGCGTGCAGCTTTGGATTTATTGGGGAAAGGATGGTCGGGAGACTTCTATGCCTGTCTCCACGGCCCATGTCCACCGCGAGGAAAAAGAGAAGATCCCAATGTCTTCGTGGCAAGAGAATGGTAGAGTCGAAGTTGTTGTCCCCCCAGCTTCGCCGGCCCGCGCATCGACTCCAACTGGCTCCCGTCAGCCAGGCAGGAGATGGGCGAGGAAGGTCGATTAATTCGTTGGATTGAAGAGATCTAATGTATTTAACTCATGTTCCGGCTATATATGTCGTTTTCCTAAGGATCGTGGGCTGTACGTTGGCCCTATCAGTGTTATACAGGTATATATTTGCTACATTGACAGCGAGATGGGTACAGTCCGTAACCTCATGGGTATGACATAACGACAGCGAAACAGAGCGAGGTCCATCCATGAAACCAGTTTCCCGACTACTACATACAATCAGGACTGAAGTTGTAAGTTTGCCAACTTCTCTTGTGTTTCGCGAAACTCCTCCTGCCATTGAGCCCAAACTTCTGGTTCTTGTTCGAATTTCTCATGGCAGCGGTCGCAACGAATAAAGTACGCCGTCGGGGTCGCTCCAAAGTCTTTGATAAGGCTGCACAAAATGGAGTTGTCAGCTTGTCCCCCTCAATGTGTACCGGATACTCACAACTCTGGTAGGGTATCGCCAACCGCGTCAATATCACCCTCGGGCATACAGTCTTCACATAGAGCTCTCGGGCATGTCTGACACCGGAAAAGCATACCTCCGCAGTCTGCAGTCCCTCTGTCGCATTCCGCACAACGATGCTGGGGGCAAAGAATTGCGCCGATGGTGCGTTTGACGGCCTTCTTTGACAGGCCCTGGCATTCTGGATGGAACACTGCGTGAAGATTAGTATCGGCCTACACAGTGCATGGCACATGCAACCTACCTCGAGGACAATGACTGCACAATACTAGATCGCCGCCGTCTCGACAATGGATACACCAGTCTTCTGACTCGAACTTCCTTCTTGACTTTTTTGGCGCCGCCTGCGGTTTGGAAATATCCTGGAGTAACATATCTGTCAATGACTGTGTACTAGTATGAGTGGTAGATGGACCTACTGCTTCGGGACCCAAGTGTTCTGCCAGAACTTCGTATCCATCAATCGTAACAATCCGCGTCTTCCGTGCCCGCTTCTGCAGCTCCTGCCACTCCGCTGCAACCTGCTTGTTGTCTCTAACGCGCTGGATGACTCTACCCTCAAACAAACGACTCTGGACCTGTGCCACACCACTGAGGAGCTTTCTCTCCTCCTCCTCTGCATCAGCCACCAGTCGTGTTTCGTCTGCATCCTTCACCTCTTCACCGAGCTCTTTCTTGATTTTTATCGTACGCGAGTCTTCTCGAGAACGCGAGGCTTGGAGGATCTCCTCGATGGAAGCATCAAGGAAGTGAGAGAGGGACAAGCCTGTGGTACGTGAAAGCGCACTGCTGCCTTTACGCAGGATATCCATAATCTCGCGGGTTTTAAACGTGGCGTCTTGGTCTTGGTCGTTCAAGGTTTCTGAGCCCATGATCTTCAACGATAGGAATAGTTTGCGCCGTAGTCTGTCGAGCATCTGGTCCTCGACACTACCTTCACATATCAGGCGGTAGACCTGCGACAACAAGTGAATCAGAATGATATAAATGCGTAAGGCCGTGTTCATACTTTTACAACTTTAGTTTGACCAATGCGATGAGCGCGAGCGATAGCTTGCAGGTCGTTCTGTGTTCACGATAAGCAGGACAGCCGGTTCCACATGATAATCACTTACTTGGGGGTTCCACTCAGAATCGAACATAATCACAGTGGACGCCTTAGTCAGATTGATACCTGCGAGCTAGTCAGCTCCAGTGTTTTTCTCCGTGAAGAACACCCACCTAACCCGCCCGCCTTCGTCGAAATCAAGAAAACCTGATAAGCTACAGTACCGACGGTTCGTAAGTAAGAGTGCGTGAGAGTGCGTGAGATATAGAGTAATTGACGCACGAGATTTATCTTGCTGAAACTGTCAAAAGAAAACACTTGTCAAATTGATGTATGTAAAAGAGATGTCGTCGCACATACGAGCTTGATATCTAAAGTCCTTCGAGGACGAGGCGTTTGGCCGTCCAAACGTGCATATGGTATACCGCGCAGCTCCATAAAATCTTCCAGGAGATCGAGCATACTAAGCATATGATACTTGTGAGTCTGAGATCACACTGAGAAGAGAATACAACAAACTTGGTCCATTGCTAGATAGTACGGAACAAGATAAGTGATTCACAATCAACAACACGGTGGTGTCCATAACTTACTGAGAATATCAACACCCTCTCGCCCTTGGGTAGAAGATCCTTCAGTAATTTGTCCACTAGCAGCAACTTCGAGGACGAAGCGACGAGATGCTCGCCAATCGAGAATGGTGAGGGCTCGGCATCGGGAAGTAAGTACGGGCTATAAGTAAGGTTAGTCTTCACAAAGTTTGTTGACTCCGCGTGGCTTACTGGTCGCAGATCTGCCTGAGCTGCATAAGCAGGTTCATCAACTTCTTCCAACCTGTACGTGCACAAGAATCAGCACCATGCGTACAGGATAGACATGAAATGCAAACTAACGGTTCTGACCAGATTTGCTCTCTTTGAGCTTACTCGCAATATACGCGTTCGCCTCCTTCGCCGGACTGGTTGGACCTGTCGAATCGTCCTCCGCCTCTCCCTCCTGGGGCGCAAAGATCGCCTCGAGCTCCCCGCTGTCTAGCCGTGTCAGCAGCCGATACGTCCAAAACCGCTGTGCCTCGCTCATCGGCAAGAATAGGGTCAGCTCATCACGCGGTGGCACCGCGATATCGACAGTCGCCTTCGTCCGGCGGAGCATGACCGTCGACAGCAGCTTCTCTGTGGAACGAAGGAACGGTGTTGAGTACGAGCCGTGTGTAAGGTCGAACGCTTGGTGAAATAGCCGCTGAGTGGTCGTCGTAAACAACGCGGGGTTTAGCCAGTGGAGGAGGCCCCAGAGCTCGGTCAAGTTGTTCTGTACCGGCGTGCCTGTGAGAACTAATTCACACGTTGCATCAGCTGACGCTCCACTGGGAAGGGTCAAACGCACTTAGTTTGTACAGCGAGCTGATCCCCTGCAACTTTCCTGCAAGAATGGTGTCCGCATTCTTGATTCTGTGCCCCTCGTCGAGCACGATATAGGTCCACCGTCGGCTCTTGAACCAGCTGTCTTCCGCGACGTAACCTTCGTATGTCGTCACGCAGACATCGAATTGGATTTCGCCATCGCGTATTGCGACCTTCAGGCGGTTGCGTTCAGCCTGCTGCGCGTGAAATCGCAACATAGATAATGACGGAACCCAGCGGGCGGCTTCCTGTATGCCGAAAGTAACATGAGTCTCAGTAGGGTTTCAGGTCAACATTAAGCACACCTTGATCCAAGTCTCTACGACAGAGAGCGGGCAGATAATCAAGTGCGGGTCAACAGATTCTATGGTTTCGCGTAAATACTGAAATTTTTGATTCCGGTATGCATAAAATATCAACACACCTGTTGCTTCCTCCTTGATATGAGCAAAGAGCGATAATGTCTGCCCCGGGCATCAGCCTTGCAAAATCAAATTTATAGCATACTCACCTGTAGGGTCTTGCCAAGACCCATCCTAGTACATTAAATTAGTGTCATGTCCGCATGTTTTGTCAGACTAAAAGTAATTACTCGTCGCCCAAGATGCAGTTCATGCCTATTTGCACTGTGAATATCTCTTCCCAAAGTAAACGCGGACATGCATACCGTTATTGTACATCCAAACCAGATAAGACAGGCCTTGAAGCTGCTCTACATAAGCAATTCTCCAGCGACATTATCACGAGTACGACACGCACCTGATAGCTCTTCATCTCGCCGCCGGTCACGAGCATCGGCTGTGCGTCCAGCTCGCGCCGCGGGGCATACGCGCCGTTGGCTACACTCGACGCGATGTCGATCGCGAGATTCGCGAAGAACGTGTTGGACGGCGGAAGCAAGGGCGCAAACAAGCTCTGGTGCCTGTACAGCCACCGCCGCCGCGCCGCCTCGACGACGACCTTCTTGTTGTTGACCACAACGGTTTGCTAGTGAGACAACGAGAAACCTCATCAAGCCTGCGCGCTGTTGTTATCACATGACGCGCACTCACAGCTTTACGCTCCTCCATTCTCGACTTTTTGGCATCATGGCCGCCCGCGTCGCCGTGGTCGCGGCTCTCGGACGCGGACAGCTTTCTCTTACGCGCCGCGGGCTGCATTTTCGCCTTCCTCGGGGTGGCAAACGCGTCATTTGATACGCGCAGCTTCAAGGTGCGTCCTAAAGGTGTCGATGCATCGGAAAGAGCAGGTGTGGCGGAGCCCGAGCCGACGAGCGTAGGGGTCGTCGGCGTGAGGAAGTCGATCTCGTCGGAGGACTCTAGCGCCGCGGTGTCCACGAGCTCAATTGCGGTATACGACATGTTCAGATAATCCTACGATGAGAGTGGCGGTACGTGCAAATAGGAGTAGCTTTGAAGGCAGGAGGCAGAGGAATGAAAGCTGTGGATGGGATGGTGCGGTGAAAAGTAAAGGAACACAACGTCCAGCGTCAAACGCGTCCCTTTCGCCGCGCGCTTCCCATCAAAATTAGATAATTGATCGCCGCCGCTGGGCCCCGATCTCATGTTTGTCGTGATCACTCAGGACGTCTCAGGAGATTCCAGCTTTTGTCTGGCTCCATGGAGACATACAGGTAAAAGCATGTATATTGCAGCAAAGCACGCCGGCACCACCACAGGTGACCGAAACATCAACAGTCCAAGCCATCTAATACAAGGTGTAGAGAGGTATCGAGGACGGCAAGAGCACTGGACTGAGCGGTCCCCGTACTCGCATTGAGCTTTGCATGCGACGAAGGTCCATCGGGATAGAGCTGTGCGTACAACAGCCGCGAAAAGCGCCGTCAGAAACGTTATTATCGCGTGTAGACACACACGCACCGTTCCGCCACTTGCACTGCCCGTGCAACGAGAGTCACGCCGTCTTCGACAGCGCACGAGAGCTGGCTATTCGTGTGTGGGCGAACGCTGCACGTCGCTTCGCGGGATTCTGTCATCGACGCGAAGCGCAAGGTAAGATCCCGCCTGACGACAAGCATAGAACGAAGAATGCGTACCTGAGGCTCGACGTCGTCGATCACCCTCTCCTTAGCTCCCGCTGATGGAGCGGTGTGAGTAATGTGATGCGCGTTAGCCTGCGCGACGACGATGAGCGGGCGGGCGGTCACCCTGCCGTTCGAGCTGCCCGCGCGTCGTGACAAGGGCACGACAACAGAGATACCGCCCTCACAACATTGTGCTGTTGTGCACGACGTGTTCGGCGCAATGGTGCGCACGCATGAGCGGTCGTTCGGGAAGGGCTGGCGTTGTGAGTGCGCGACGACGGCGTTGTTGCGCCGTTCATCGTGAGTCGCCGATTGCATGGTGCGCACAGGCTGTTTGACGTAGAATGGCACGACGCGCAGCGTGTAGTCAGTTCGCCGTCGTACGGCAGGCGCAGAGTGAAGGAGACGTACGTAGAGGGTCGGTGGACGCCCCAACAGCCACTCTCGCCCTCGCCACAAGCCTCTCAAGCTTGACCTCTGCGGCCCCCGATTCCCGTTCCCAGTGGTCGATACATCTTGAGATAGTTTTGAAGGACTTGTACGCTATTTGCAAGGCGTGGCGGTGAGCGCGATAGCGGACCTAAAGCGACGATGTTGTGCGCGCCACGGCGTCGACAACGGCTGTCCAAGCGTTCAGGCGGCGAAGCGGTAGGGCGACTGTTGAGGACATTATTGAGAGAGACACGCAAGGTCGTCGTGAAAGCGCGACGGACGAAAGACGGTCGCAAGCCGTGTCGCGCGACGGTGATTGCATGCACGAGAGGGTGAGAGCGCGGAGTGCGGGGAAGATAACCCGTTGAGCCGAGAGACGAGGCGGCGTGTGGGCAAGGACGAACGACGGGCAAGTGTCGAGTGGACGCCGCGGGGTGAGTGGGCGTGGTGGCAGGAGCGGACAAGGTCGCGGCGCAGAAGCGATTTGAGAGTCAAAGGGCGCGGGGCAGTCGACAGTCGGCGGGAGTGACTCATGAGTGAAGGGGGGGAGAGAGACCGAGGTGCGACAGCAAGCGCAAATTGGGTCAAATGAGGCCAGGCGTAGGCGGCGTGGGCGTCGGTTTGAGAGAAGCAGGGTGGAGTCGAGAGGAATCGCGATCGAAACAGCGAGGGCGTGGGGGCAGACGAGGAACGAGGAGAGCTGTGGATGGTGCGGTGAAAAGTAAAGGAGAAATGACGTCCAGCGTCAAACGCGTCCCTTTCGCTGCGATCACTCAGGACGTCTCAGGAGATTCCAGCTTTTGTCTGGCTCCATGGAGATACACAGATAAAAAAATGTATTCTGCAGCAAAGCACACCGGCACCACCACAGGTGACAGAAACACTAACAATCCAAACCGTCTGGTACAAGGCATAGAGGTATCGAGGGCGGCAAGAGCACCCGCTCAATTCGATTGAGCGGTCCCCGTATTCGCATTGAGCTTTGCATGCGACGAAGGCCTGTCGGGATACAGCTGTGCGTACAACAGCCGCGAACAGCGCCGTCAGAAACGTTATTATCGCGTGTAAACAGCCACGCACCTTGCCCGGATTAAACAGGTTCAGCGGATCAATCGTGCGCTTGATCGTCTTCATGAGCTCGACGGTGCCCTCGCCCAACTCATCATACAGATACTCCCGCTTCCCCAGACCGACACCGTGTTCGCCCGTACCTGCATCACCGTATTCGTGTCATTAAGGAGTATCAGCGAATGCGAAGGCTATGACTGACAGGTCCCATCCAACGCGATAGCACGCTTGACCATCCGGTGCACCAGCTCGCGCGCCGTGACCAGCTCCTCGTCCGTCTTGAACAACAGGAGAGCGTGGAAGTTACCTGAACATCCGAGGTGATAACAGTGAGTCAAGGCACCTGACTAAATTGTCGGAAAAAGGCACTCACCGTCCCCAACGTGCCCGACGATCGTGGACACAATTCCCGACGCCTCGATATCCTTCTTCGTCTCATACACCAGATCCGGCAACCGCGACACCGGTACGCTGCAACACCCAAACACCACATCTCAGCTCATCATCATCATGGCCGCAAAAACCGGGTTCGACGCACCAAACGTCTGTACTCCACGCCTTCGCGCCCTCCAACAGCGCCATCCCCGAATACAGCGCGTTCTTCCGGTCCGCCCACAACGTCGCCGCCTCCGCGTCGTCCTTTGCGAGCGCAAACCCGGTCCCGCCGTGTTTCTTCGCGATTCGCTGCACGATCGTGGCGGTCTCTTTCAAAGCAGCGGGCGTGGGGCCTTGGAACTTGAAGAACAGCGAGTCGAGCTCGGGCCATTTGCGCGGAGACATCCCGTATATGTTCGTCGCGCGCATGTACGCGTCGTCGCATAGTTCCACACATTCTATTCCAAAGACGACATGGGAAGCGGGTGAGCGGACGACGGACGGATGGATGGGAGAAAGGAGAGACACGCACGGATGCCGACACCTTGATTCATGATCTCAATCACCGCTTCTGTCGCTTTGCGCACGTCCGGGAATTGCACGACCGCGACGTTCGTCGGAAGCAGCGGTGCCAACCGGATCGTCGCCTCGGTGATGATGCCCAGGGTCCCCTCAGCGCCGATGAAAAGCTTGGTCGTGTCGAAGCCCGCAGAGGACTTGCGCGAGCGTCGCCTCGTCTTGATCACTTCGCCTGATGGGAGGACCACCGTCTGTGAAGCAAAATTCCGTGTTAGCATCTGTAGAATGTGTGCGTAGACATTCAATAAATTCGCAGTGAGAGACGTACAACGTTGAGGAACCACTCCGCCTTCGCCGTGCCGTACCTCACCGCGTTCGCTGAATGGTGACCGCACGTAAGTATTCAAGTTGACCGCCACGTGAAGAATGAGATAAATAAACGTACTGCCAGAACATCCAGTGCTGATCATCCCGCCGATCGTCGCGCCGGGTCCGGGGTCCATCTGTGAGGATGCAAGTTGTCAGTAATATGAACCACGCGGACTTCCGCAGGTAAGTGACAGAATAGTGCGTACGGGGAAGAACAGCGGGATGCCCTTCTTCTTCAGCGTGTCGTTGATGTCCATCCATCGTATCCCGGGCTGGCACACGAGGTCCGAGTCTGCCTCTGCATCACGGCGGAGTCAAGTTCGAACGAGGTGGTAGGCAAGTACGAAAACGCACCATGGATCTCGAGTATTTTGTCCATGTGCGACATGTCGACGCATATCGCGCCTACGGTCGGAGCACGGGTATGCCCCTCAAGACTCGTCGCCCCTGAGTACGGTATGACGGGCATGCGGTACTTGCGCGCGATGATGACGATTTTGACAACGTCCTCTGTGGAGGAGGGGTATACTACCACCGTCGGACAAGAGCCTGACAGTAACAAGACGGGTTAAACGGCTTGGTTAACAGACCGTAGAGATAAAGATAAGACGACAGGTAGTACGGAGAGCGCACCTGGGTGGTAGTCATTATCGGAGAACCCATGGACCTCCAAGTCATCTGGGTCCGTCGACACAACACCCTCTGCCGGGAACGACGCCTCGAGTTCGCTGATTGCCTTCTGGAAGTCTGCGGGCGTGCCGTACGTGTCATTGAAACCTGACACCGACGAAGACACGCGGCTGCTGGTGTCCTTCGAGTTAGTGCCGGAGAGGTAGTAAACAAGCGCGCCCCCTAAGGCTGTCCCGGATGCGAGGAGGTACAACGGAGACGAAGACTTTGACGAAGACTTGGCGTTGGGGGGTACGGTGCTTTGGCATCGTGCGCCGGGGCTGCGTAGCGCGAACGCTTTACTGGTAGCAGCTCTGAGCTGCGACTTCGCGGGGGGACTTGAAGCCCGCCAGGCTGGGGCGCGCAGGAGAGCGGGTGGGCGCGAGAATGCCATGAGCAGACGAAGAGGACGGGTCGTCTATCAGGTCAAGGAGGGAGCTGCAGATCAGGTTTGCCGTGCATGGGGATGTGCTGAGCGCTGAGCAATGAGCATGATATGATGGCGAACCGACGCCCTCGCTGCCAGTGATCGTCATCTGACCTCCGGAACGCGCAATCCGAAACCAGCGGTGTCTTCTTCATTCTCACGCAATATAGAAGAGGATATGTTTCTCGAGAAAGTAGCGGTGGCTCGCTGCTGTGAAAAGGTGGAAGACGCAACCTGACCCTGAGAGAGGTGGTCGTCGTCCGAAAGCGAAGTGACAGGCGCATCAATTATGGGCGTCTACATCAATGCCGCCTCCCGCGCGCCACTCGCGCGCCCTTCAACGTAGGCTCACACGTCCACCACCAGGTAGACATGTCCCCGCCATCCCGCCCGTTGTCTATCCTTCTCTATTAAGCGCGAGCCTATCGCTGTGCCTACATCAATCTTCGACAAATATTGTCTGGTCATGAGACCCATCGTACCCGACGCCGTTACTACGCCACATCCTGCGGCGTATACACTGGTAGCTACTAGGTACGCATTGCTTGGGACGAAGTAACCGTCTGTGATTATATTTTATATTGTGTCCTCTGCCAGGCATTCTTACTGATGCCGCATTGCTTGTTGTCAGCAAGTAGCCGACATGTGACGACTCGCTATAGTGGCCACAGCGGCGCTTTTGTCTTATGGGCCGCGGACATGCGTAGCGACAAGGCCACGAAACGGCTTCTTTTGTCTCTCTGTGTGCATATAAATACGACAGTGAAGTCTCTACAACTCACTACGAACACACCTAATCTCTTTTGCATCGTATGTACCCGCCCTTCACCTGATGGGCTTTTCACTCAATACTAAATTAGCACACAGCATCGGCCCTCGTGCTCTCTATAGATTGTCGTAACCTATCATGCAAGATATGTGTGGCACCGCTTGGATCTGGTATCCCACTCTATCCGTCGCTCTGTCGCGTGAATATTTCACATCCCAACTGTCATCGAAGAATTACTGGTTCCCCTTCCTCCAACCGACACCGTGGCCAACAAAGCTGAAACGAATATTCTCGTTGACTGTCAAGGATGCAATTCATCTCTCCACAAGCCCCTTCTTTCAGTTGCTCTGCGGTGGTAGTCTGCTGCTGGATTCCGATGCTGGCAGTATCGGTCCCTCGCTCGCGCATTCATTATGTGGCGTGCTGGTATTACTGGGTCTCCGGACCGCCAGACGGGCTTACCCGCTTGCGTCGGATATCTTCAGGAGTGCATGTCGATGTTTCGCTCAAGACTTAGAGGTGGAGTGAAGTCTCGCTGTATACTCGCATAGTCTGTATATCTTCATGAGACCAATCCCTTTTGGCTTGTTCCTGCGGCATTCATTCTTCTATGTCGACGCGTATCATCCACCGGCGTATGGTTGACCTTCAGAGTGCATAGTGCATGCTACACAGCCCCGCTCTCGACTCTGTATTACCATTTACTATCCTCATCACGGAATGATCATATACTATATGCTGACTCGGAACCGCAACCCCAGATCAGCCGCGACAGATACGCAGATAGGTATGTACCACTTCTATCTTCTCTGCATCTTCTGTATACAGGGACACGGTCTGTTTCCATCTGCCTGATCAAATGCAATGTCTGTGCCATAGGGTACATAGTACGTGCTACTTATATATATCATGGTCCATCTGTCACTGATGCATCAAAGGGCCTATCGCCGGCCTTCACAGCGGCTGTTGACGCCTCTTTCAGCAGATCGAACTTAATTCTGCTGATATTCTCCATGCTGAACTTGAGTTTGTCTGTCAGAGTAAGGCGCGTATCACTGCATATATCACTATAAATTTGAGTACGTGGCCCCGAAGAAAGTGAATGGACAAGAAATCTTTCGTATAGCGCGACTATGGCAGCTGCTATGTCTCTGCTTGCCGCTGCAACGGATACGTCCGAACTCATCTTCATGCGATCGGACGTCATGGGTACTCCACATTATCTGCGGCAGAGGTGAGTCGCTGAATTCTCTACTCGTGTCTTCATGCTCTGAGGTTTTGGTTCGGCTGACAAGTCACGCAATTCACCAACGTCTCGCGGCTCAGTGCGTGCACATGTTAAAATTGAATATCAGCGCTGATAATTCTCGCAGCCATTCTAGCCTACGACATACTCCTGATGTTTGGCCGCGAGAAGCAGTATATCTGGGACTCCAAATTTCGCGCGTCGACCGTGCTGTATGCTCTAGTCAGATATCCGGTGGTGTTTTACCAGATCTATCAGATCTGTATGCATCCAACCAGCACCAGGGTATGTAACTTTTCGGACTACAAGATCTATTAAGAGCACTTATAACATGCACCAGTACGTTTACTAGGTGTGCATAGAGGATCTCTATGCTGACTTTTACACGACGATTGCAGCTGCGATGCGGTTGACAAATTTGCCTTTATGTTTTCGATCAGCCTCAGTAGAGTCGCCATCGCCGCCTCTTTTATCCTTCGAGTATATGCACTAATGGAGAGAGGTGCCTTCATGTACTTCTGCATCATTTTTCTCTCACTCGTCGGTGCATTGTCAGTGGCGCTTGACATTGTACGTGATCGTCCAATGTGCTTCGGAGTTTCTGAATTGCTGACGAGCCCCCGCGTCCGACAGATGCAAGTCACCGAGCTGTCTTGTACAGCTACCTCAAATCCCCTGTACGTACAAATATCTAACCCTCGAAGCTCGACTTACTAACCTCTCTTGGTTTACAGCGGTCAATAATCCATCACCGGCTTCTAAGTGTACTGTCGTATTGATGATCTTTCTACAGCATTTGTCCTCACATTCCTGACTCTCATCGTCTTTGACGTTCTCACAGTCGGTAAGAATTATTCGCCTCTCCTACAATTTTTGCTGAGAATCTTCATGCGCCAGCTTTGATTGGTTGGAGAATATGGCAAATGGTGCGTGACGCGGGAGGCTTAAAGCAACTCAGCGCACAGATGGTTATGTCTCTGATCATTCGCTCCGGTATGTAAGAGTTTTGACGGGAGTTAATGCGTGCATCAGCCGAACTGATTTACTATCGAATCTACCAGGGGCGCTATACTTCGTGTGAGTTTTTTTCGCCTATTCAAGATGTGAACCCCGCTCAAATGTGCGTTAGTACCGTGACTGGTTTGCAGGTTACAGCGGTCATTCTGTACTATGTATGTGTACATTGTTTTTTAGTTGCGCGGCTCATATCATGACAGCGTCTTGTCAGCTACCGCAGGTGAGCTGTTTGCAACAGGATATTGGCCATATCTTCTGATACACAATGGGGAAAAAAGGGAGTATACAGCACAACGCTCAACAATTTCTTGACAGTGTAAGTCTCCTGCTTTTGTCAAAATCAAATTCTGACATGTCCGACACAGAATATCAACAATCTTAGTCTCTCACTTCCTCCTTGACCTCCGTGAGATGATAGGTCGAGGCGCGAACGCCTCCCAATCCACTACTGCGTTGACGCACTTTGAGTCGGTGCGCTTTGCGCACAATCTTCCCGCTAACGCCAGATCTATGCCGACCGCCGCGGGCAGGAGCGTACATACCGACAAACCAGGCCACGTCTTGAGCCTTGTTCACGATTTTGAGGGCATGGACACACACTCCGCGGATGAAATAGAAGATGGCCTATACGGGGAACATCAGATGCAATTACTTGACTCGGCGGCGTGGCCGATAGAGGAACTTTCACGTCGAGCGAGGGCCACGGAGGACCGTATAGATGAAGGGCAGCAGTAGGCGTGACTGTTATATAAGCACGTTATCTAGGTAAGATCGGTAGCTACTTCTATGAACCAGTATCATGATACTCATAGCATATTTGCAGGTTGTACACCGGCAGTATGCTCAGTTCGATATCCAGACCCAGGCCGGTACAACAATTTACGTCGACGTGAAGTTTCATGGACTCCTGTTTCGGTAGCGAGCTCATAGTATACCGTCATGGTCGACGAGTCTCTTATGGTCGTTGTACTTGAATTCGAAATGTACCGTCACGCCCATCGTCTGCGCGCCAGCCCCGCCCAGTGGCAACGTGAATATATAGGGTGAGTAAGAATATGAGTCTCCTGTAGTCGCCATCTTTTTGCGCTTTTGACAGGACAGTGCATGTGTAATGTGGCGGGCAGCAGTACCGTAGAATTTCTATGTCTCCTCGACGCGCCCTGGCAACTAGTTGTTCTTCAGAAGAGCAGCCGACCACGTTGAAGTACAATCAAAACCTGCCGAGTAGGTGTTGGCACTAGACTCAACCGTGAGGGCGAGTCACTTTACATCCTATGAACAAGCACAAACAGTACGTAGAACGATTGTTGGGGGAAAGACAGATACGTGTGCTGTCATGATGTTCGTATATGTGTCTCCAAAGCCTACATCTACATCGTTCAATATGCCCAGTATGCTGATACTACAAACGCTCTACAAGTAATCTTATCAGCTCCTTGGGGTAATCCCAGTGGGCCTGCAGGGACTGCGTGAGCACCAGCTTATGCGCACGTTTATACTGTAAAGATGCTTACAAAATGGTTTCCGCCGGCTAAACGCGCGAATTCAATCTGTCTAGCTATCCGGTCGTGGTCATTTGCAGTGGACAGTGCTTGCACATGCTTTGCGGCCCACACACTGTCGGAGACACTCATGTCGCACCAGACTAACAAAGTCTTCACGCCACTCCAGACGCCCCCGGTATCAAACAGCGCCCTTCGCAGGTTGTCACCATATGTTTTCTGAGAGAGCAAGCGCAAGCTGACGTAAGACCGGTTGAAGACACCTGGATCCGCAACGGACTCGTATTCCTGCGTCGTCATTCGTGCGACGGTCGGTGTTTTCGTCGGGTCTGCTGTCTCCCCAGGAGGAACTTCATGGACAGGTTTACGTTTCAGGAGCGACGCTTCTGTGACCAAATCAAGGTCTGAGATGGGGTCGAAGTAGAAGGAAATCCAGTCACGGAACTGTTCCAAGCGCTCCTGATGCGTCAGGACGGGATCTCGTAAAGGGTGATATAAGCCTTCGAGGCGTGGACCACCAACCGTTGTAGTAGAAGGATCTATAACCTTTGAATGAACCAAGCATGGAGCGAGACCACAAAAAACATTTACCATATAATACCACAGTCCGAAGGTACCGACCGAGCATATCCTTCGTCTCCTTGGGAAGTGACTCTGCGTGTCCCAGCATGGCCATCGTTACTAAGTTGCTCAGGGACCAGCCGACCAATGCTAAACCCCCGCTTTTCCTTCCCTCGATTTCAGATAGTTCAGGGATGGAGTGTGTGGTAACAAAATACTCTAGGAAGGTGGCCACTTCTTGGCCTTGTGTACGAATAGCTGCAGCTTGGATGTTCTGCTCGCTATTACCTATGGCGTCAAGCTCCTCTTGTGTGAATCTGCTGGATCCGGGGTAGTCCCGCATGTTGAGAAAGACGAGCCGTAACCTGTAAGAAGCTGCGAACGGCAGGAGTCGACGATAAATAGCTGTGTGGTTCTGGTCGTCAGAAACCTGGAACGTGCACCCTGCAATAGCGTCAGGACCCACCTCCATGAAATACCAACCCGTGGATGAACACGATGGTCAAATAATTTGAGAGTCCTGGAGGGCCGCTGTCTTCATAGTACAGGACAGTACCTTTGGGGTCGACGGGTGCGACTGGCATAGCTCGAGCTCAGTTCACTGGATCTGAGTAGTCCTAGAGCGAATTGAGAAGGCTTGCTGAGTACTGTGTCGTTATTAGTCCTAAGGCACGTCGACCAAGACGTACTAATGTAGATAGTAAATCCCATGGTCGACACTAGAGCAAGTTTGCGCTTGGGCCACTGACGGCATAGAACCCGTCCCCGAGAATACCGGACGCCCTAGAGAACTTCAACCAAAGAGGAACAACGGTTATCATACAAGTGCAAAAGAAGCAGGAAGAAGTATCAGCTGCGGACACCGGTATGTGTTATAAATATATAAACTGTAGCGCCCAACATAAATGAATGGACGCTTCCTGCGACAATCTACTATGAGGATAACAGAGGTGGGAATACAAAGTCTGTAGCAATGAGACAGATGGGGGATAGAGTACAAAATTAAATATGATCCACGCAGAAACAAGGAGGTGCCAAGAATATGAGTCGTCAAGGTCGTGACAAAGTCGTGAGTGCGAAATGCTTCGCAAGAGTAGTCCTCCGATACCAACCTAATTTAACGATATGCAGGGGGGTCCTTGTCGTGTAGCGGCATAATTCAAAGCCGTGTAATGGTCAGGATAGCAACGCGGCCGTCGACAGGTATGCCATGGTTGACACCTGCGGTAAAGTGGAGTTCAGATGTGAATCATCGTTGTTGATGGTCTGACGCACCTTTCTTGCCATGAGGCATAAGACCAGTGCGCCATTCAACTTCAGCACGCCACCACAGGCCTTGCCAGTGCGTGCCAGCAATGGCACGCTCAACAAGGAAATCTCGCCCAAGATTGTAGCCGTCGTCGTCGATTTGATGATTGCGAGAGGAGTCCTTCTCCTTAGAAGCGCTGGAGTAAGCTGCGTTAGAGCGGCAGGATGGAAGTAATGGTACTGTCAGGCGCACCCGATGAACCACGCGCCGCTGTTAGCGAGGGTGCCGTTCTGTTTCCACGCACGGAAATGCTGGCCGCCACGGACGCTTTCCCAGCAAGTGCCCATGACGGGGAAGTAAGACTGACGTGCGAGAAGGTGCTCTCCTTTGCGCCCTAGACCATCGCCGAGATCGGCGTCGTGTATGTGACCGTAATGTAGACCAAAGCATTCCTCTGCAAACCCGACAGACCTGATGGGAGAGGGTATTGAGAATGCGAATGAGTACTGGAGTAGCGGACGCCGTACGCACTTGGCATATGCTCGGAAACCAGAGTCTTCGAGGATATAGGGATCGGAACGCGCAGAGATTATGACGTTCAGTGGTTCACCATATTTCCGTGTAGTGAACTGCGACGTATAGGGCATGAGACATAACTATTTAGTTAGATATGATTACGTACATCGAGGAAACGACCGCCGTTCAGCCTGGGATCAATCCAGCCAACAGTGTTCTCTACCGGAGGTGTTTCACCGTTCTTGTACTCTGGTTTGTCGGGGGTGCTTGGTGAAGAGAGTACGGCTTGCTCTCGCTGATCAAGGAGGGGAGATGGCAGGACAAATGTAACGAAAGTGCTAATGAGTACGACACAAGAGAGGAACATTGCGACTGTGATAAACAAATGTAAATTACAAAGCAGTGGATTGCGAGGTGGTGAAGGAGTAGTGCAGGTTGTTTAATTCGAGTCGCAGTTAAAGAGAGCGAACATCCAGTGTCCACGCACTGGACAAGAGGTTGCCGAGCTAGAGGGTTGTCGAAGGAAGGTTAGGAGGAAGACTGCCGTAGATGATGCGGTCCAGAGTTTCCGGGGTCCGATTCACACAGTGAGACCCCCTGTACCTCCTCAAGAAACGAAAACATGAAGAAGTCTTGACATTCATTTTTGGAGGTCCTACTCCAGAGACCATGTCAAAAGTCTCCCCCACTACGAGTCGTATACCACCGCTCACAAAATCCAATATACTAGCAGAACGGTGCACGGCTCGGCTCTTCTTGCTCGAGTGCTCCAAACCTCTTCGATGGCACATCTGATTCTGCACACGTTCGACCATGTTTAACTTCTGTCTCTTTAGGACGGGCGAGACTCAGGGTATTGACGATAAGCAAGAGATAGCGGCGGTGCTTAGTAAATTCTGAACAGCCTATGGAATGCACCGAGGAAATGTATGAACAGTCTATGGCGCCGTAGCAGGATAGTCTGATTGTAACTACGTATGCTGTCTCTCGCGGTGCACAGCGTACATGGAATGCTGGTGAATATCATCAGAAACACGTCATACCCTTACAACTTTAGTCAAGTAAGCTTCGACAAGACATTTAGCAGCTTCTCTGGCTGATCCCAATGGGCCTGTAACATATAGGTATGAACGTTCGTGACCTGCAGTGTATGTATGGAGGCTCACAAAGTGATTGGCACCCTCAATCTTGATGAATTCGATAGCTCTCTGAATGTGATCCACTCCATGCTTTTCGGCGACCAAGTCTGCACACGCCTTGGCGCCCCATATGCAGTCAACGACGCTCATATCGCACCACACGACCAAGGCCTTTACATTTTGCCAAACGCCTCCTGTATCAACTAGAGCGCGACGCAAATTCCGCGCATAGATGGCTGGGTCGATTTGGCGCAACGCGAGATTGGAAGCGAGGGCGCCGAAATGCGTAGTGGACGCCAGCTCTGGAGCAGACATGCCCTTGACCGTAGGTCGAAAGGTGTCGTCGGGTAGCGCAGATCGAGCGGCGAGGAAAGCAGGGGTGACTTCTGAGAGTGAAGAGACAGCAGGGAAATAAGAAGAGACCCAAGGCAGGAATTTATCTCCGCGTTCCTTGGGAGAAAGAGAGGTGTCGCGCATTGGATGATACGTGCCTTCGGCAGGCAAAGCACCTAAACTAGGAGCAGACGCATCTAAAGGTCACTTGGACCCAAGTAAGTAATCTGCCGGCGGTGATCAGATCATACGTACCATAGAGCACCACACTGCGCAGATACTGGTCGAGTAGCGTTCTTGTATCTTCGGACAGAGACACAGCGTTCGCTAACGTTGATGTTAAAATCGCATTCCCCATGGACCAGGCTGTCAAGACTACCCCGCTGAGCACCTTGCCTTCCCCATGTACGTCTGATACGCGTGGCAGCGGCAGATTGTTAGCACGAATGTACTTCTCGAGGAACATGGCGATTTCATGTCCTTGATCATGTATGAATACTTCTTGAATCTGATGGTTGGGGTTCAACATAGTGTCTAAATCTCGCTGTGAGTATGGCGAGGATCCAGGATAATCTCTTGTGTTGACAAAGACCAGACGAAGGTTGTGAGCGGCAGCATGAGGAATGAGACGATGGAAGATCCCTATGAGATGTCGGATAAGCTGTATGCATACCTCCAAAGAGAAAAGCAATAATTACCACTGTGAAAGATAGACCCATGGATGAGGACTATTGTGGTATAATCTGTAGACCCTGGAGGAGCTCCAGTATCTTCGAAGTAAAGCACGGTGTCATAATTGTCGACCGAGATGCCCGGCATGATGGTAGACACCGCACAATGAGAGGCATAAATCAACGTACTAGACGTCAAGACGCCAAAAGTTCGCGACGATATACTATTATATATGTCTTGACTTCACCGTGAGCCAATGGCGATACAATGCTCAAGGGCTACTGCGGTGAGAGAGGCACTCACGCTTTACGGATCCGGATATCTGTGGGATCCCGGATTATTACAAGGATAGCAGAGAAGGTTATTCTGCACATACCGTCTTATCCGCTGACGACATTGTCGGAAACGATTACCAGCTTGAGTACGCTTGTTCACATAGATCATTGAGAGTTAAACCTTTTACTACATCATGCGAGTTGAGCGGCACGATTTGCGAGTAATAGGCCGTCATGTGCCCCGTGCGTTATCTCTTTGAAAGATTTGTGTGGAAGTCATCTGAAGATGGCGTAGTATGCTTCCACAGCACGCTCGAAGCTTGAGTAGTAGAAATCGCGATGCGCGTTTACCGTACTTGTGAGGCGGTCACCACATAGAGATCAGATGTCAGGATATTTTGAAACACGATCTCAAGCTGCAAAAATGAGTGAGTCTACTTTGCTAGGAACCTGTCTTCCTAGGACCTAGCATGATTGAAGACCTAGTCCGATGTCGAAAACAGATATGTTCTGGCGTTGCATGCGTGAAACACGGCCACCATCTGGTATGTTGTATGCGCTGATGGTAATCAGCATAATCAAATGATCCTCGTATGATACAACACACGATGGAGAGTGGTTGGGTGTTAAGAGCTCTAGGAAGAGACGGCCAGTGGACACGGTTGCTCAATGGGAGCAGTATTGTAAAAGCGCGGATGAGCGCCTGTTTGACACGCGGCGCCCAAGGCGGCGGGACGCCGAAAGGGTCCAAGAAGGTCCAAGAGGCGCATCAATCCTTCACTTTGGCCAGCTACCACCATCTTCCTACGGCCAGTGCACGGCCATCACAATCTTCACCACAACTTCCACCATCTACACTCCTCACTCCTCACGTTCACGCGGCTTTCTGCGTCAGAATCATGGCGACAACATCACCCGTTCTCGAAGCTCTGTCCACACGCGACTCTCGTTTTCTTCTCGACCCGGAGGAGCACGAGAAAGAGCCAGAAGAGCACGAAGATAATAACATTGAACGCTCCTCGGATGGCGATACTGCGTCTCAGCGTTCTATCTCGCTGTCGTCCCCGCCGCGGTCACCGCGCACCGCGACGCACCAGTCGGGCGACTCCCTCGACGTCACGCCCCATGAGGACCCTCTGGTTACACCTGTAACATTGGTACGGCAGGGCCTTGCAAATGCAAACCGCGAGAGTCACACCTACACGCTCGACACGGACTTCAGCTCCGAACATGACTACCACGACGACGGAGACGACCGCAGCTCGTTTATGCGCCGGCTAGACGGTGCCGAGTCACCCTTCTCAAGCGTTGCCCCGTCTTTACACGAAGAAGAAGATAAAGAGAACGTCGAACCTGGCGAAAAGCCCGTGCTGAAAGGACTGAAGGAGGTAGCCCTGGTGACCGAGACTCAGAAGAATGTGGTTGAGGTTAAGACAGATGAAGAAGCAGACATAGAGGAACAAGAGGGTCAGGATATCGTGCAGCCACTACCCAGTGCATCCTCGCGCCACAGCTTTAGCTCACGCGCGAGTATCACCTCATTCGTGACTCCATCGTCCTACCCTCCGCCGCCCCGACAGTCGCCCGACCCGCGAGGTAGCGTCGCCTCCTTCGCCTCGGGCTCGACCTCCGCGTCATACTCGAAGAAAGTGCGCCCAGAGAGCATGCTTGTGCAATACACTGGCCCGCTCATTCTCGGCATCGCGGTGGTTGACTTCAACCACCTTGTCGGCCCCAAAATCGAGTTCTCGCGTGGGAGCATATGCGAGGACGAGGAGATCGCCAAAATTCTGCCGTTCCTTGCGCTCCCGGATGGCGCGCATCTCGTGAGTATCATGGTTCAATGTATGTGTCGTAACTTATGGATTTGTAGACGGTTGAAGACTACTCCTACTTCCATCTCGTCCCCACTTCCCCGAACCCGACTACCGTCTTTGGCATCTCGTTAGTGTCCATTAAATGACGTCACTTTTCAATTCATGCGTCGCTGACCTCTACATGCTCCAGCTGCAACCGGCAGATCCGTACAAAAGATCTACTTGTGAAGGACGAAGAAGTCACAAGGTCTACCGTTCAGAAAGCCGTCGTTGTCCTTGCATCTAAGCCTATGTTCGGTCCCATAAGGTATGTTTCAACTACCATTGATTAGCTTCAATCATTCAACTACTAACATATCACTATCAGGGACCGTCTCGGTGTGGTAACGCGCACCCTCTTTGCCCAGCGGGATTTCACAGATATGAGTATTCTTGATGAGTTTCATACGTCGTTGGAACTCTCACTCCGCAGCCAGCTCACCGAGAGTGGTTTATATATGGGTAAGTCATATCTAGAGAACCTGAATCTATCATCTGAATATCGATATCTGCTCATCGTGGATCGTTAGGTACAAGTCTGTGAGTAGCAACAGCCGTCTCGTATTCTCGACACTACAAATGCTCACATAATGGGCAGCCGTGACCTTGTGCATACATTCCGCCAGCGGACGCTCACGCTACTGAAGGCTCTAATGCTGCAAAAGAAGGTCTGTAAAATTGGCCACTTACTTGCTACCTCTCAAACTGAAGTCTAGGCTGTAGGTCATGTTCTACGGCCATCCTGCGGAGAAACTCTGCACGTACCAATATTCACTCGTCACACTTGTTCCTGGTCTTTTGCAAAACCTGGACGACTGTGGTTCCCCGCCTCTTGCTAGCCGTGCACAAACACTTCAGAAGCCCACGGAGTTGCGAACATCCGACCCGAAGAGTATGATGGCCTATTGTGGATTGCCTTTGGATCTTTTTGGCAAGGTAGCTCTATATCATGCTTGGCGATATTGCTAGACTCACCGTAATTGTGTGTTGCTACGCCATTTAGGACGCATTCTTCCAGCCATATCTTCCGCTGCAACAGCTCGACATGCTCAAGGACACCCAGAGCTGGCTGTGTGGCAGCACAAATTCGATTGTGGCGCAGCAGAAGGAGGTCGATCTACTTGTCAATGTACGTAATCCTCCCTGGCTACTCTTAAAGCGACACCCCTGTTCAACCGTGCTACGTAGATGGAAACCGGGATGTTCGAGTTTCGCGACCTGAAGCTGGAGCGCTCAGCAGGCCTGACGCCGGCGGACAGGAAGTGGATGGACGATATCGTAAAAGACGTCAACGAGAGCTGGGACGACTCTGACCCGACTGGTGGGGCTGGTATCCAGTGAGTGTAATCAGCGATTTCGTGTAGCACGGGTTCTCACCATTGTGGCTTAAAGATTTAAGGGGAGTGATGACTATCTGCGACAGAAGGTGAGTACATTCTTTGCTTAACGGTCTATCTAGTTGACTTTGGTGACGCATAGTTCGATGAGTATATCTCTGGCGCATTGTCATGTGTCAAGTACGCAGATTTCATGGCGAAAGGTCAAACCAATGGACTGGTCATCGCGGATGGTTCTGGTATGTCGTGGGTGGTTCACCACGCGTATATCATGCTGATCATAGCTTTGCACAGGCAACCCGAACGCTGTGCAAGATTTCAATCTGCTTTGGATAGCAGAGTTCAAAAAAACCAACGCATATGAGGTTTGGAACCGCGTGACGGACTCTATGCTGTTTGATATTATCGAGCCAAGGTACGTCTCGTACTTGCGGCTCCTGCCAAGACATGTTGAATTTAGTCCCGTCCAGGCATCCATGCAGTGAGCGCCCTTCTGTTGTCGCGGACATTGGCCTTCGTCTGAGCGAAGGTCTTCAAGAATTAAAGTTGGATCAGCAGCTAGCGCCTACAAGAGAGGCCATCTCACGAACGTTGACTGCTGGATCCACGGGCTTTTTCAAGGCGGTTGAGGGAGTGCGCGGCCGATGGATGCAACGCAGTGCGAGCACGTCCTCAAATGCGTCCGGTGCGGCCACGGAACAAACTACAAGCGCATCGAGCAGCATGGTAGATGTCTCCAAGTCAGACGCTGCTAGTATACGTTCCGGGCGAGAATCCGCGAGCTTAGTCGGCAGCCCGGAATCATCCCCACAACCCCCTCCTACCCAGCCAAGTGGGATTCGGCCACTGAGTCTAGTGGCTTCTTCCCCACAAGCACCACCCCAGCTACCGTCCGCGGTAGAGGCGCGATCATCGTTCAGTTCGTGGGGAGCCGGTATCGGATCGTTCTTCTCGCAACGTGCCTCGCGGATATCAACATCGCGGCAGAGCACACTAGTGACGCCACCTCGCGAGGAATCTCCCACGCCGTCGCTCGTGTCCAAGTCGAGGGTGACGAGCCTTGCTGCCACCCCAGCAGATCTTGGTCTCGAGGAGCTACATCCCCGGAATCTAGACGAGATATACGGATCGTCGTCGGCATCAGCGTCAACTACAACGCTGCCATCACAACTCAACCATGAGGTTACTCCAGCGCCCGCGCCCGCGACCAGGCTGAGTACGAGCACACTCGCGAGTGACCGCCAAAGTGAAGATTTCGAGGAACACGGCGAGGAGATGGGCGTTGCTTTGTAGAGGGGGGGAGACATTTCTGAACTATGAACTATAGTACTTTATCTTATCGTCATCACATACCTCGGAACAACCATGTTACGTCCTGCACTCCATCACGCATTCGCTTTACACGCTCAATCATCCCATCGTTAGACACACAATATAATCGGACGTCGGCACTGTCAATGAACCATCTACCTTGCTGCGTACATTGTAATGCCAATCACAACTTTGATCTTGCTGGTTGTCGTAAGTACCACTCGTCGAACATCTCTTTGCAGTAGAGTGTGTCGGCCGTAACTACAGACATACGAAGCTAGGTACTTTGGTTATCAATCCCCGGACGACGACTTTCGTGAGCTCATTTGAAATTGTGCAGACCTATCTCAACTCAGTTTGCAGAGCGTGAACCAACGTTCTACACTGAGATCTCCGACTTATAGGCATCATGGGCTCAGTACGCCATTTCAAGCAATTGATTGCGTAGTTCTCACAGTGAATCAGCAGGCGCTTTCCGGCACGGTGCCTTGAACGAGTCGTCCCTCTACTATCGTATGCCGATGTCAGGTGGCTGCCTTTGTCCCCCTTCCCGCGGTGAGACAGGGTTTCGGCGGGAACAGGATCCCGAGTTTACACGGCTGATTCTACTACACAGAACACATCGTAGAAGCGTTTACACGGGATATATAACACTGATGGATCGTGCAATCAGCAGCACCCCTGTTCAAAAGAAGATACGATGTATGAGCCATCCCTCTGGAGAGTTCCGCTTATACTGCTATCCTCGTATTCGTGCTATGTATCCATCACTCCTCCTCAGCCACCGGCTACAGCTGCTGAGAAAGCCGGGTACGAAGAACGAGGCTGGTTTTCTGCAGTCGCTGTGACCCCAGTGTGGATTTTGAGCCACGGATTCCAGGTACGTGTCTCCTCGAATCTCATCTTATCAACCTCTGACTTTCGTAGATCTTCTTTCACGGGATGAACATCCTTGACCTGGTCCACATCTATTCCCACTGGTATCTCCCCATAAACGCTGGTCATGGGCCTCTCTCGTTTGCTTTGCCCTTTGATTTTGTGGTCGGGGTTGCACTTCTCGCCGGCAGTTCGTACATCCGCACCCTATGCTATCGTGCGCTCGGCCGCTACTTTACCTTCGAACTTGCCTTGAAGAAAGACCACGAGCTGATCACAGACGGCCCATACAGTTATGCACGCCATCCGGGATACGGAGCGGCCCTTGTTGGCCTTGTCGGCAGCGTGCTGACCCTGATGGGTCCATCTTCGTATTGGGTGGCAAAGGGTACATGGCATACGGCGAGTGGGAAAGTTTTGGGCACGCTGTTTCTGTCCTATGGGATGCTGTGGTTTGTCGTGATTATGGCGAGGGTCAGGAAGGAGGACAAGATACTGCGGGCGACGTTTGGGCAGAAATGGACAGTTTGGGCGAAGACTACACCTTACAAACTGATACCCTGTGTTTATTAGTATCTATTTGCGAAATCTTTGATAGCCTTCTTGTAAGCGTAACCATATTTGCCACCGAGTATCACCTTGACCTCACGCTATTTGAACTTATTTAGTTCCGGGAGCTCAAATTAGCCTCTTGAACTAATGAGCTCGAAACGCTTAATATTGGTACCACACACTACGGTTAAAAGCATGGTCAGCACCACGCTCACATAATCACTGCGTTCAAGGCATGTCTCTTTGGACTCTGAAAGGGTCCGGGCACCCCGAGAATTCAGGCGTCAAACCGGCCCGTCTCTTTGACACTCTGTCCATAGAAGCGAGTTACGCTGGTTCGAGTCCAAAAAGACGGCCTCTTTTGTAGTCCAAGCACCTCTGCGCATGTTAGCTTTGTGCATTACCAAAAATACGGACTTGCTGCAGTCTATGGAGGTCATGTGCTCATAACCAGTCAGACTTCGAGACAGCTCATAATATGTGGGTAGTCGGAGTCCATTCTAGTCGGCAGGTAGTCGCCCATAAATGGCAGGCACAAATAATATTTAAATGAATGAGATAATACAATATATCTGATATACATGCGCGACCCCGACGCGTCCAGCACACGTCCCACCAGCCCTGCACGCTTCGTGCTCACCTCATACCGCCAGTCCCCTCGTTGAACCCACCCGCTGTACCCTACCCTCTAAGGCCGAGTTCATTGCGGCAATCCTCGTGGAGGTCCTAACGGTGGTCTTCATCTCTCTCTCTCTGCTTATCAACGAGGGGGGAAACCGCTGCCGCAATCAACCAGGTGTCGTCACTGCAGCACTGGACCGAGCTGATCGACTCGGCATATTCA